>JASANN010000653.1:0-16221 GCA_031762395.1 Calameuta pygmaea | reverse complement strand
TCTCTCTCTCTCTCTCTCTCTCTCTCTCTCTCTCTCTCTCTCTCTCTCTCTCTCTCTCTCTCTCTCTCTCTCTTTCGGAAACGGAATAGAGAAGGGAAACTAGAGTCTATCCAATAGGGATCCGTTGAATACACATGCGTCCTGATAATAAGAACAGCTGTTGCATCTATGCTGTGCAACGATTTAGGATGCATTTCATATGCATT
The DNA here is from genome assembly GCA_031762395.1 of Calameuta pygmaea. Taxonomy (NCBI): domain Eukaryota; kingdom Metazoa; phylum Arthropoda; class Insecta; order Hymenoptera; family Cephidae; genus Calameuta; species Calameuta pygmaea. The sequence goes on along the minus strand of JASANN010000653.1, from coordinate 16,015 downwards.
ACACGGGCTAGCCAAGAAATGGCGGAAACATATGAATTCCCCTTAAACAGTCCCTAGAGTAGTGTGATGCTGTCGGTCCAGAAGGGAATATGAAATGTATCTGCATACTCTATCTAAATGTATAGCTCCATACCTACTCCTAATAGGAGTTCCCTTTGTTTTCAGCCAATCCGTGTCTAATTGCAAGTAGGTTCATTACGTGTCCTTTGAAAATGGGTCCATTATCACAGCATCAGATAAAGAGCTGTTGCGAGTGGCATGTATTAGTAACAGTAGGAACGTATGTCATGGAATTCTAAGAGCAGAAAGATTTAATAATAAAATTAAAATTGTGCAACGACATATTAACGCAGGACGTCACCGTTTGAAATTTTTTTCTTTTTTACGTGCAATATATATATATATATATATATATATTATATGTGTACACGTATATAATATGCGTTCTCTGCGCTGAAGCTGAAGTCATTTCATACTGTTTTTATCCTTTATCGCGTTCAACTCATAAAATACTTTTACGTGCTGCCTGACCGAGTTGTTTGCGTATCCGGAAAATATGCAAATTAAAATCGCTCTAGTTTCCCGGTTGGCAGAGCCCCTTTGGCTCGTAACTGAATATTCGAGGGCCCAGGGAACCCTCCAGAGATAGGCAGAATGCCTACAACGTAGAATTCAAGGGATTTCTCCAGAGGACGAGTATCATATCGTTATATTATCTTGCGGAATTATTCCAATTAAATTACTTAGAATCCGAGGGTACAAGAAAAGCATCTTGATTAATCATCTTGATTAAAGTTATTAATTTTAAAAAAAGCAAGTTAACTTTCATACATTCACACCAGCTGAGCCCTGGTTCGCTCCCGGTAATATAGTTTTCTTGCAGCGGCTACGAGAATAAACTATTTATGATTCATTCCCAGAATATAATTCTCCCCCATGCGACGCTCTCGTTCACTCTCGTAGACGTCATCAGCTCCCGTAAGCTCCCTCGGCGTCGTCCCGACGTCTCGTTCTTTGTCTCTTTTGACGACGGTGCTCCGATATTCCAAGTGTTCCCAGGAGACGTCAAGCGTCCCTCTGCAAGTAAATTTCACTTGGAAATTCTTGAATAAAGACCAGAACGGACCTCTAACGTCAGGCTAGACGTCGCGACGCCCCTGAAAGCTCTAGCTCTCCTTCCCTCGTATTGATCCTCTTATTCTATAATCAGAAGTAGATAACTCCAATAGAGTTCTTTCCTTTCTTGCCTTCTCTTGAACTCCAGAACCAGTCCAGTCGGTAAATCGTCTCGAGCTAACTTCTTCCTTTTCAACTATCGGTAAGGCAGATTTTTATACACCAGTGATAAAACCGTCCGAGCTTCACCCGGGACACCGATCGAATTCCGTTTCTCCGCGAAAGCTTATTGGCTCATGCGCCTAGCATCTTCATATAACTCATGTCAGTAGCACAGAGACACACTGCGGTATTTCGCGCATGCCGAGTCTCCGCTACCTTCTCTGTTTCCTTCTTTCGCTCTTTCGATCTTCCCTGTCCCTCCCTTACCCTCGTCATACGTCTATCAGTCTGCCGGTCTGTCTGTATGACTGTTCGTCAGTCAGTCTGTCCCTGACGAAATGGGGCTGCTGGGCGTCGAGTGAGTATCAATCAACGGACGCAAACGGATATATTGTGAACGCTAACCCCATCGGATCTAGGGGGCAAGTTGTCTTCGGTAGCCTTTTGAAGAAACAGTATGACAAGAGAGCTTTGTTAAAATTTAATTATGCATAGGAGAAAGAGAGAGAGATAGTACAATAAAATTTGTATATAAGGTTAAAGTTGAAGTTTTATCGTTATTGGCATTGACAGTTCGTCCCATAATTAAAGGAACGATGAAAGATTGGATAATGTGTCTAATACCGAGACTTTGTCTACTTGTATCATCCAGCCCACCGGAGCTCACGTGAGTCACCATCGAGAATTGGAAATGTAACTGGCAGTGAAGGGTGCAACGTGGAGAATGGCATCCTGGAGACCCCGAGACCCAGAGACCCAGAGACCCGGAGACCCAGAGAGCAGTCTCCGCCCTCGTTCGACAAGACTCACACGCAAATACTATCTCCTCGGATTCGGTCTGCTACCCTCTCATCCCTCTTTTGAGTCAACCCGTCCACGTGTGCGTTCGTGCACGCGCGTTATGGATCTGAATATTAAGCCATTCTCCTTTGGTGAAATCAGGGCGTCTCGGCCGACAGGATTGATAGGGAGGTCGGCTGATCGTTAGAACTGTCTGCTTAAAGTGACAAAAAAGGAAGAAGATAGATAAGAAGAAGAAAAAAATGTATCGTGCATCGCAAGTGCAATCTACTATTAGCCGTGAGTTTGGATGATCGCAATCAAGGATATTATCGATAGGAACATAGAGGAAGAGGGTTGACTTTTGTACGGTTCGCTGGCTGGATGGCTGGATGGCTGGATTGCTAGCTAGCTGGAGGATATGCCAGGTTGACGGCTGGTGGTAGTCGAATATCGAGCGGCGCGTGGTCGTCAGGGCGCGTGCTCTGGAGCGGGTTTACTAGTGAAGGTGAGGGATAGAGAAAAAGAGACAAGGAGACAGAACGGTGGTGGGTGCGAGTGAGATAAAAGGATTGAGGATAGTCGAGTAAGGGGAGCACCGGTTGTACAAGGGGGTGCTTAGTTGTCCCAGTGTGCAGCGGGCGGGCATCGCGGCGGGGGCGCCGTTCAGCTGCTGCTGCTGCTGCTGCTGCTCCTGCTCCTGCTCCTGCTCCTGCACCTGTTCCTCCTGCTACTACTACTACTACTACTACTACTACTAATTCCAATACTACTATTACTACCACTACTACTACTATTACTACTACTACTACTATTACTACTACTACTACTACTACTACTAGTCCTACAGCTACTGTTATTGTTACTACTGCGACGTATCAACGACGACGACGACGACGAGGACGGCGACTACTTGGACGATCAGGTCGCCGACAACGACAGCGACGGCCGGGACGTGTACAAGAATTGTGCGAGCATCTAGTAGTTAAATCAAGTCGTGTGCCATTAGAGGCTGCCTCGGATAGAGGCAGCGAAGAGACAGTGCGATAATCTCGTGGAGGAGATAACGACTCTAAGGTGGTAAGATCAAGTGCGGGATAGAGAGGAGGTGACAGAGGCTGTGCGTAACAGAAGAGAAAGAAGAGCGAGAGCAAAAAGACGTCGAGGAGGAAAAGATGAAGCAGAGAGGAAAATAAGTGGAGAGACCAGAGTCCTAGAGCGGCGGCATGCTCGCCCGGGGGCTGCTACTCGGGCTGCTGCTGGCAACCCCTCAGGGCTGGGCCCATCGTCCAGCCCCCAGCAACACCATTCTTCTCGTGTCAACGGGAAGCAACAACAACAACATCACGGAGGATCCCAACAGCGGCCAGAAGGATGGTATCCATGTTCCCAATAAAACTGCGACCCCCGAGACCCGACCGTTGTTCCCCGAGGACCTGTTCAAGAGGGAGCAACTAAAACGAGGTGCCGTTATACTGCACGTAGTCGGGGTTATTTATATGTTCGTCGCCCTGGCCATCGTTTGCGACGAGTTCTTCGTACCGTCTCTCGACGTGATCATCGAGAAGCTCGAGATCGCCGACGATGTTGCTGGCGCGACATTCATGGCCGCCGGCGGTTCCGCCCCGGAACTATTCACCTCGATTATCGGTGTCTTCGTTTCCTTCGACGACGTCGGCGTCGGTACCATCGTCGGTTCCGCTGTATTCAACATCCTATTCGTGATCGGGATGTGCGCTATATTCTCGAGGACCGTACTATCACTCACGTGGTGGCCCCTCTTCAGGGACTGCACCTTCTACAGCGCCAGTCTTCTCACCCTCATATACTTCTTCAGTGACAACTACATATATTGGTACGAGGCTCTCGTCCTGTTTTGCTTCTATCTCGCCTATGTCAGCTTCATGAAGTGGAACCAGCCCATGGAGAAACTCGTCAAGCGGATACTCTATAGGAATAAGGTCACCAGAGTCAGATCGACCGACCAGCTCATGCCCTCGGTGAGTCCTACGATACTCTTTACCCAACCTATCCATCCTCCATCGACCAGTTTGCTTCGTTAATTACATTTCTTGTATCTCACTCCAATTCATCTATACATCCCAGCACTCTGCTCCTCCTACTCTCAATTTTCCAACCCTCTTCTTTTCCTTCGAACTGCTTAACCCTCTAACCCCGTGACCCCGTGACCCCCTTGCCATGCCACAACACCCCTCACCCACACTACCCAACCTCCCTCTTCTCATACCAATTGACAATTAACTGCAGCATTGGATTTATTTTCCCTCCCCCTCAATCCCCCCTTCTACCCTCTCTCCACCTTCCTATAAATCAGGATATTCGTCAATGAATGCCTCGCCCTTAGGAAGCCTCCACTCGGCAGCAATCGGCAATGTTCGATTCTCCTCGCTCTACCTGGATAGAACAAGTATTGTCCACGTCTGTCTCACTCCGTGCATTAACAGCTTACAATCTTTTATTTTTCATCCTTCATCCTCATCCACGTCCCCACTTTGGACGATCAACCTCATCCCCGCCATTATCCTCGTTCTCCTCATTTCACTCATTCTTCACGCCAATCTACGTTAATACCACCACCTTCGCAATTAGCATCCGCCTAGCCACCGTTCGATAACTGCTAGAAGATGAACGTGGTCGATAACCCAATCATTTCATCCACAAATGACCAATGGATGAGGTTGCTCCGGAAGGTACACTTATCATTAAAATATTATTAACGACTCTTGATCGATCTTGACGATTGTCTCTACTAATACTTCTACTACTACTTAGATCATACTAATATGAATCTTTTTATAGATTTATCCAACTTTCTCAGATACTCTTAAGTCTCAGCAGCTACGGCATTGCAGTGGCCCTCCGCCCATCGTCGAATCGATTCGGCGAGGGGCCCTTCCACGCTTAACCTCCTTCGACAATGCTAGGCATCACCACCACCTCCACCACCACCACCACCACCACCACCGCCACTACCATCACCAGCACCACCACCTTCACATCTTCACAGCGGCCGTGTTCTATTTTTCTTTTCTTTCATTATTAAAGCGGCCTACGTCGCAAACTCTGACTTGTCATACCGATACTCAGCGTCGTCGTCAACTTATAACTAATATTTATATATAGAGTATATCTTCTAAACTATCATCCTTTAACGAGCTGACGTATACCTGAATGTATTCAACAACATACTGTCACTCATTGCCACGGGGCTTATAATAACTTTTATAAATTTACCATGGCTTGACGCGTTTGCTTTTACTTCGCTCGAATCTTCCGTCTGCGTTTCATTTTATAGAAAGGCGTTAGCGACTGTAAGATTATTTTTTTCAAAATTCTACAATTCAAACTAGAACCCGTCGAGTAAAAGAGTAGGAAATGATCAAGAATAAGATTATCCTTAAAATGTCTCAAAGGACATATTCATACTGTTAAATCCATCTACCATCGGTACCACTAGAAACTGTCTAATAATCTAATCAAGTATTCTTGAATTTGAAACCAGAACAAAAATAGTGCTTGATAATTCAGTTTTTCAAGTTATGCTAAACTTCGTTCAGTTAGAACCACATATCGACAATGCGATTACGTCTTATTAAATCTTACCGCAGTTCAAGCATCTCACTGTAAACTCATTCATCCGTCATAGCTATTCGTCTTGTCTATATCTGCCCACGCTTCCTTCCTTCCCTTCTCCAACCTATCTGCTCTATTATTTCAATAATTGTGTCAAACTGCTTGGCTCGGATGGGTGTAAAGCCGCTTTTCAATCGAGCGAATTGCTCCCGCGATTGGGTCACTGCTTTAATTGGTTTCACCTATTCGTGTAGAAATAAGCAATTAACGACCACCCTGTTCAACGAATCATTAACGAGACTTCGATTATTGATAACACCAATTTCAGCGGGTGTATCAAACGATTTAATGAACTTTAAACAAGGGGAAGAGAATCGAGTAAAGAGTGTGTGTGTGTGTGAGAGAGAGAGAGAGAGCGAACTACAAATATTAAACACATGTATATCGCACGCACGCATGCACGCACGTTTCATTCACACGCGCCTTTAGCAATTCCTCCTCTGCCCACATTGCGCAATCCTTCGAAAATTACCTATAAATTATCACAGACGTGACCCTTTACCAGGAACAAAGTCCTTTCGACACTCTCTACCAGATTCATTAAGAACATCCAGTCCTAACTAGATTTAATCCACTCATAGATAAGACAAACGCGGAACTGTCGTGACTCTTTAACAAGCGACGAATCTCCTCTTCTCTGTCTTTCAAGTATTCTCAAAATTTACCTCGAGCGTCCTTTGAACTCCGTCCCGGGTAACCCGTGTTGTGCGCATGCGTCAAGCAAAGTCGTTTGAGGTTTACTGCCTTTGAATAGGGGTCGATTTTTAAACAGGACTTTATCAAATTTTCTCTCTCTTTCCCTTTTACCTCTACCCTCTCTCTCTCTCTCTCTCTCTCTCTCTGTCTCGTAATTCCAATACAATTTTCTACTCCATACCTGCATACCATATCCCACTTACTTACTGCAACCCAGTAATTTTACATGCCATTATGTAACACACCATTCGGTTGATCCCATAAGTAACGTCATTGCTTAATATTACTATAAAAAAGTGCCAACACTTATGGGATGATCTAACATACATTCCAAAATATCTATATATGTATGTCTATGTTAATGTCAATTAGGCTCTGTCAATTATATTGCATATTATTTATAATTGTAGTCTTGTCACGAGCTCTCTCTCTCTCTCTCTCTCTTCCTCCCAACCTCCCTCTCAATGTCGAATGTCATTGTAACTTGGTGTTTCTTGCTTGCAGCACCAGAGCGCTGCCCAGGCATTGGTGAGTTGCATGTTACTATCTGTCTCTCTCATTTGTATCTCATCACTCTGTCCATATATCCTTGCCCTATTCCTTTTCTTTATTCATCCACTCTTTACAATGCTCTTTACCGTTCTGTTTCTTAACATATATACATATATATTCTAGACCATCTATATATATATATATATATATATATATACACTACTGATATATACTGCCCGTGTAATTACTTAGGCCACGAGTCTGATAACTAAAGAGCTTTCGATTACATCAACTCGCGTTAACTAGTCGAGCCTTTTCTTTTTGTTCCCACCTTGCCGAGATTTCGTAGAACTGCTCGAAAACTTTTTTCTCATAATCGGCACGGTTGTTCGGTTTCAATTATACGAGATTGCTAGGCGTCGCGGACGTCACACGTTTCACACTCTTATGACGCTCACGCTTTGTATTCACGTACAACAGTATTGTCACGACGTATTACGTATAATTGTTGTAGAGTAATCGATTATCATGCTTATCATTTGATAAGCATGATAATCGGGGAGACTGAATATTTAAATGATATTATAATTGAGCGCGTACCATTGTCATATATATATATATATATATATATATATATATTTATTACGGTATATAATGTATGAATATCATATTATCTTTGTTATGTGTGGTATAACTGGGTCGCATAGATAACCAGAAAACTCTCCTATACTCCAAATCGTAGTTCCAGCTGTATCGTATCTGCAATCAGGTTGATTATTATTTATGAGAAATACAAAGTATGAATCTGGTCGCTGGAAGACTCAGAAGAAAGGAACTTGCACAATTTACATACGGACTCCTGTATGGTAACCTGATTGTCGATTAGTCAGAAGCTAAGGGAAAGCTGCTTATACCTTTATTTCTGTCGTCCTTGGCTTAATGCGCGAAACCCTGCGAGCACTTGGCTTCCTGTCAGCTCTTCCGTTTTCACAAATTGCGTCAATCGGTCTGCATTCAGTTGGAGATCTAATGCGGAAGTCATGCTGCCGTTGGTGATATGCCGATGTATATGTGTGCATATATATACAGATAAAAGTATATCAGAGCGGAAACAATAAGAGAGAGGAAGGCGAAGAAAGAGCGCAACTAGCGATAACTGATGTAAACAAGTAAGAAGGATGTCGAGCAGGAAGGAATGAATTTTTCGTAAAGTTTTAGCGCAGCTCGTAGCATGGCCATTGGTATTCCGAAGAAAGAAGGCTTGGAGGCTCAAAAGCTTGGAAATGCCGGCGTCTGCACACTCGTGACACTCGACCTAGAAAAGAGTCGCGCTGGCATTATGAAATTTATAAGAACCGGTATAAGAACAAATATAAAGAACGTGTCAGCAGCTATCGACAGCTCCTGATATGGAACTTGGCACGGTCGCCGAATCCTTGTGAACTTGGGCAATGTAGGGCTCGGTGAATGGTATAAGATTGAAGACGCTGAGGATGCAAGTTCCTGGTACCATTTGGTGAACAGCCATTTTCATCGTTATCGTCGCAGCACGTGAATCCGATAAATCGTAAGGATATCTCCATAAGCTCAAAGTCAGTGATCAGCCAGGTACTCTGCGCGTGAATAGCTGTGTATATCGGAGCATGTGTAAATTAGATGATGAGCTTAAGATTAAAAAACCATGTATGTTGTGTGACAACCTCAGGATCATCTCTGACAAGATCTAAATTGTGTTCCAGCAGCATCCGAATGCGACCAACAGCAGTGAGACGAGCGTGGGCGGTGTGTCCGGGGCGTGCGGCAGCAGCGGAGTACCTGCGGCCGCTGAGGCTGGCTGCAGTAGCAGGGGTGGAAGTAGTAGCGGCCAGGGTGGCGAACAGGGCACTCTCTCAGGTCCAGTTCATTCAACGAGGGAAAGCCACGCGAAATTCAGGCATGGCCTTCTACAGCTGATGATCCACACAATCGATCCTCTCCACGACGGTCAGTCCCGCGCCGGTATACCCTCAACAACACTCTATCACTCTTGCCTGATCGCATGCGTGCTAGCTTAGTACAGGGCTGCTTATAGCTGCTTACTGGCTTCAGGTTGCTGAACGACAACTCACCATAGCTCACGTATCTATCTCAGCTTGTATACATGCCTTCTGGAGACTGTGCGCTCACTTGGGATTCAGTGGAAACTTTAGGGATCATCCGGATACGAGTAGCTTCGCTCTAGCTGCTACGTTGTCGAACTTCATTTTGATACCTGCGATGTACGTATCAGGCTGACGTTTTAATTGACTCGAACGAGCTTAAAGGTCGAACGTCTTTGTAAGAGAGCACGCGAGGACTCACGCTCGGGATCACTTTTATATATGGAGTATAGAGACCTAACCGGCGTGCAAGCTCATGCACTCGACACCAACCTCTGGCCCGGATCAAATGAATTTACGTGCAGTTTTCAGTATATCCTGAGTATCAGCGAGTGGCGAGCGTATCGAGGAGACCCTGACCTAGAAAGCTCGAATATTGATCGTTACTTGCGAATCCACGCTTGGAATATACGCCTCTTTCATCCTTCTTTTTAATAGTTCTACCTTTATCCCTGTGTCCTTATGTCTCTTTACGCCTCATTCCTTTTCATCTTCTTCGGCTGAATATCATCCGTGGGCCTCTATGTATGCATACGATGCCTTGACCTCATCCTGAAGGGCCCAGAGTCAATTCTCACAGTCATATTTGTCTGATACGTGCAGCGCGTATAAGTAGTCCCGTTCTTGGGGTACCGATGAGAATATCAATTCTTTATATTAGTCTAGAAATATGGGGACGTTCATTCCACTTGGATTGGTACTCGTATTAGAGAGAAAATTTAAGCCGAGCCTTTAACGACCTACTTCTCTTTTCTTTCCTTTTATATTCTCATTGTTTCCACCCCGTTCTGTAGCTCCAATTCATTCCCGATGGAAAGCCTGATCTTCCGCGGATAGGCTGATCCTCTATCTACTGAAAGTAGTACACGCCTCTGCGTAGCCAGAAGACATTCATCATTCGTGCCACCGGGTCCTATCTTGAAAGTAGTATACGACTATAAAGAAAGGCGTAGGCACATTAGTATTTTATTTATTTAGCTTTATGTACTCAAAGGCTTTCCAATAATATTATCAAATTTCCTTCGCGTTATTGATAAGTCAACAACTGTATAATCACTGTTCAAAGTTTGTCTAGTTCTTATGTACATATGTAACTGGTTATAGATTCTACTGTACCGATAGGCATAACATTAAACGTTCTCGTGCATGCTTTTAGATATAATATTATATACATACATGTATACTACAGGGTGTTCTAGTATAGTATTGCATCGAGTGAAGTTAACTGACGTCCGTTTGATTTCTATGCCAGAACCACTTTCAGGTGGTGTAATACTCTTGAGTGACTCTGTATACGTAGAGAAACTTCATGATAAAATGTAAACGATGAGCATGCTACCAGTATATGCGAATATCAGGTCACATGATGTAGTACAGATTAGAGGTAAAAGGTCGTGCGAAGGACCAACAGCAACTTCGACTACTGATAATTCCTTCGGGGCTGCTTTACATTTGGCAGGCAAGGTGGATGAGAAGGCGACGCAGCTACACGCGATAGCCTCATTGAAGGTTCTGCTAGACGCCACGAATCCCCATAATGGCGCTGCTAGCTCAACAGCGGCACAATACTCGGGCTCGAAGGAGACGGCTCTACAGCTTCAGCAGGGCTCACAATTTACCACCATGAGCTCCAGCACCACCGCCACTGTCACTGGTACAGGAATCGTCACCACCACCGCCACCAGTGCGATCAATAGCAATACCATTAACGTCACTGGCAACACCATGGCTGGTAATACCGGTGCTATTCAGGAACTTCCAAATGGTGGTATCACTTCCGGAATGGACGCCGGCCTTGAATCGGTAAATGAATGTCATATATATTATATATAATTGTCATGCATTTTGCTCGTCAAGTAGGTCAATATATATGGACAAATAGGAGAGGTTCTAAAACATTCAACGGATGGTCCACGGTACTCTGCACTAATTTGCAAAATGTCTACTATACGGATAGTACGTACTTAATGCAAAGTGAGAGAAGAATTGTTCGCAAGTGGAAATTGGGAGCGGAACGCGGTGTCCGCCTTTTCCAGATATTAGCTGGTCCCTGTAGCTCTGATAGGACAGGAGATCCAGCTCGCTTTGTTCCAAATGAGGGAAGAAGGCCTTTTCATTTTGAATATGCCTTGAATCTGGGTCAATGCTGCCGAGAACGGCATCGGCACCACCACCTACCGTCGACGTGGCTACTCTGCCTTGCACTACCTTGCACTACCTTGCATTACGTTGTATTGGCTAATATTACCTCGGGTTACGTTACATCTCTTTTTCTTTTTTTCTTTAACGTGTAACGCCTACCCCTGGCATTCCTTAGTTTGATACGTTACATTGTTGCAGAGCAGCACGGTGAGGAGGAGAGAAGCAAAAAATAATTTCATTCAGCCAAGTAATTAGTCAAGCTCCAATATCAAGCATACATATACCTGACAGTAGCGCCAGCTTAAATCTTATCAGTCTTTGTTCATCGATATCGATTGATGATCTCTCATTAATACACGTGCCTACGTTTCACAATGATCCTGACACATTTTATGCCTTGGCTCTTCTTCGCAAAGACAAATTTCCTGAAGAAGATATTTTGCTTTTCAGGGCGAGGAAGACGAGCCACCAGAGGCTCTGGACATGGGCTGGCCAAACAGCAACAGAAAAAGGCTCACCTATGTACTCGTGGCGCCGATACTCTTTCCTCTCTGGTTGACACTACCAGATACCCGCACACCCAGAGGTAGATATTATTATAGCGATGAGCTTTCGAGTCTGATTCAGGCATCTGAAAATTACACCGTTTGAATATCTTTGTTCTTATCAGTGAAATTATATCTGTACTATCTTGGTGTGACGTTCTTCTGTCTGCTTTGTCATTTTCAGGCAAGAAATTCTTCGTCGTGACATTCTTAGGATCCATTTTCTGGATCGCTGCGTACTCGTACCTGATGGTCTGGTGGGCGAACGTCACGGCCCTGACGATTGATATTCCAGCGGAAGTGATGGGTCTGACATTCTTAGCAGCCGGAACAAGCATCCCCGATCTCATAACGAGCGTAATTGTCGCGCGAAAGGGATTCGGCGACATGGCCGTATCCAGTTCAGTGGGCAGTAATATATTCGACGTGACTGTTGGGTGAGTTGATAAGAATATATCTGAGTGAGCATTGGCATTTGATTATAAAGAATGAAAAATAATTCATCTGTTTAATTGGTAAAATAAAATTGAGCAGACTTCCGGTACCGTGGCTTCTATACGGCCTGATCTACGGTCGACCCGTCAAGGTGAGTTCCATGGGGATGGTCTGCAGCATAGCAATCCTCTTCTGCATGCTGCTCTTCGTCATCATTAGTATCGCCTGCTTCAAGTGGCGAATGAATAAAGGCCTCGGATTCACCATGTTCCTCCTGTACTTTGTCTTCGTTGCCGTATCGCTCATGTTCGAATACCAGTTGCTGGTGTGTCCAGTCTAGTCGAAAATCTACAACCATATTAGAAAAGTCGAGAACGTTCAATTGCGTGACGTTTATCTCGTCTTCGCTCCATCATGCACAACGACGCGCAATACCGTTTAACGTCTGTACATATTGTGTATACATATCTTCGAAACTAGCCGACCGAAGTTAAATACTCGTCATTGTTAGATCCATCTTCAAGAAAAGAAAAAGAAAGAAAGCAAAGATAAAGAAAAGTATTGTCGCTTCTTGTCAGAGGATAATCGAACCCTTATCGGACGCGACTACGTACCGCTCAGTCAGTCCCATTGGCGGACGAGAATGCTCGTGCGCATGCGCGAGCGCTTTCGAACTCACCCGCGCATGCGCACTGCCGACTTCTCCCAGGAATTGTTGCGCCGTAAACGACACCGCCATTAGTCAAACGGTACTAGTGTACTCGCGAACCGCCCAGTAGCTGGACTTAAACGTTAGCGCGTCGCTTGTCGTTCGCATGAAGTTATTATTCTACGGATTATTATAGCTTTAAGCAGAATTCCGACCCCGTCGGGCGTCATACCTTGGACATATCACGAGGTCGACGCTGCGATCAGTCCGCGCATGTTACTGCTAGGTAATGTTGCGTTATCGTTATCGTTAACCGTTGTTACTTGAACACAGCGAGAGAGAGACTTTGATTGAAAGTGCGACTCGCCCTGTATCATATCATATATATATATATATATATTACTTCAAGTTATTATTTACTATAAATAGTAGATACTATATATAGGACACTAGTACCTAATGATACACTAGACACAAAAGAAACACACACACACACACACACACTCACACACGCATACTATTAATAAATACTATATACTAAATAGTAGATACTATATATAGGACACTAGTACCTAATGATACACTAGACACAAGAGAAACACACACACACTCACACACGCATACTATTAATAAATACTATATACAATATTATACATTACATACGGGATGTGTGTGCGTGCGTGTGTGATTGCGAGTGCGTTATAAAGATTTAGCTGTCTCGATAAATATCGATTAATCCACATATCTCGATTCTCGTCGAGCGGAGAGAAAGGAGTGTTGAGGAAGAACAAGAGTGACATAGGCACCTTAATTATAAGCACGATTAAACGAACGTTGCACGTTTAACGAACATGCATCCACTTATATGAGAGTTAGTCTGGAAGCGTCTAAATGCGGCCTACCTTTTTATCGGGTAATGCAACAAGGTGCATCCCCATCGAATTGTACGATGAGCGATATTAATGCAATGTAAAGGCTCCATGCGACAGAGAGATTGCTGGATGTCCCAAGGGAGACGTATTGGGGATTTCGTGCCTGGTTTATTTACCTTGTCACCATAAGACATGGCCCTCTTGAGCTATTGTTTTTTTTTTTTTTCTTCACTTCATCACAACCTAAAAACTGTACCTAATGACTCTTTCTCTGCCTCGACACTTTCTATCTCTCTCAGGGATACCTGTACCAGCATCTTGCTACCTCTGTCGTCGTCTGATAACATTTATACAGCGCCATCTCGTGTCATGTCTTATGAATCACGACACGACCGTTTTGCTCTATTTCTAATGTATTTACTCCAGTTACTCCAATCGTTCTCCTTCTCAATTATTGATGCTCGTCATCAAAGGCTCTGACTCCCAGATGGGACGATTGCATGCGTAAGGGCGCACTCGCAAGTCAAGCGCATATCTTTATGTCCTTCCAGTAACTTTTTATTCACGGAGGAATTTCTCATTTGACTTTTTGTCGACGGGTCCTACGGTGGAGACTCGGCCGATAACTTAATCACATATCTAAGCGCCTATACTAGATTACTAAATAGCGTGTAGAAGTACTTGCATATAACGTTTTAACTGACGCGTATACGTACCTTGATGTATATACGCGTTTCGATGAATACATGACATATTTACATACACGCGCACACATACACATACGTGGACACACACAGGAACCATTGATATATTAGAGAGAGGGAGAGAGAAGAGAGAGAGGGAGAGTGAGTTAAATTAGCAAATTATGCGCAATACGATCTTCCCGATGTTTAATCACGAAGATGAAGTTTATCAAACGTCTGGAGTTATTAGGATGATGTATGAGTGAAGGAGAGAGAGAGAGAGAGAGAGAGAGGTATATGGGCAATGATTATTAAAGCAAACGAAGAATAATCGTAGAAGACAATGGATGACATTTATGAACTAGACTTTAGTCAGGAATGATCTACGCGCGATCGAGACGTCGCTTTTAAGTGATCTCTAAGTAACGTTTACATATCTAGGATCTAGATGGACCGAGTCCGGGATCACGAATCTCGGATTCCCGTCGCGCTAACGAATCTTATGGGTTAGGGTGTCTTGGCAATTAATGAAATTTAACGTAGAAATTCAGAGCAATCGTGAAACTGACACAGTGAAATTAGTGATTTTTCATTAATTAATTCGCGTAATTCCTTGTCGCGGCAGATCAATACATTTTTGGGAATCCGAGGAGACGTGTCCTACTCCCGTTCGTACTTTGTACTTTGTATTTTAGATAAACAAGTGTGTGTATGCGTGTGTGTGCGTGAGAGCGAGAGAGAGGGAGAGAGAAGATGGATAGAGAGAGACATAATGACAAGTAGTGAGAGCTAAGATACGGAAGGGACGATCAAATGTCGTGGGAGACTGGAGTATAAATTAATTTGAAAAAAAAAAATTAATAACCAGGAAAAAATCAGCGATTGGCCCTTAACGAGGTGCGACAAGATAAATTATTGTAGATACGCGAGAGCGACTATTATTGTGTTGTTAGATCGTTGATAAATATCGGCGGCTCGCTGAGTCTGTCGATCCCCTTTTTGTATTCGTATGATACGTGGTCTCTGCGCGTGAATCCCTACGAGTCCCCCGTCGAGGAGGAAAAAAAAGAGCGAAAGATAAAAATGCTAATGAATGATAGAAAAATAAGAAATCCATATCACTAGCGTGATAACCGTGTTTTTAAATTACTAGCTAATTTTTTACGTTCAGTCATACGTCTGGCGATTGGAGTTTATAGGGACGATAATTATGACGACGATGTTGACGATTTTTAAATAAGTATTTACATATATTCATCTAACTCGAATATTTACATAGCGTCGATTCGTGTAACAATGCAGATTTGTTATCGACCACGGAATTATCGTTTCATGATCAAATTGTTACACGTTGCTCGCAAGGCTAGATCGATTATAGATATTTTAGAGGTTATGACGATACATTATCTTTAAAGGTGGCTTCACAATAAAACGCGTACTACGTTCGTCTCTTTATGTTTTCGTTGGTATACACCCATTTATTATTGACACGGTCTCTAATTCGTTGTCTCGTTCGCTGTATGGATTACATTGGAGGGCTCAGGTTGACAACGACAAGACACGAACGCACATATCAGACAGAGAGAGAGAGAGAGAGAGAGAGAGAGAGAGAGAGAGAGAGAGAGAGAGAGAGAGAGAGAGAGAGAGAGAG
>JASANN010000652.1:209712-230506 GCA_031762395.1 Calameuta pygmaea | reverse complement strand
TGTGTGCCGCTTTACGGCCCTGACAGTATACCTTAAGTATGTAAATTTTATCAGGACTGTCCTGCTAAGCACCAACTTTCCTCGGAACTGCCAATACCTTACAATACAACCGGCAAAAAGTCCTGAAAACTGCCCTTCTTAAAAAATACATGTGTATATATGATCGTTTCTCTTTGACCCTTCAGTGCTTATAATTTTTCTTACGGATACCAAAAATATATTTTATATCAAGAAAAAAGTCATTTGATCTCTCAATCTGTTATATCAATTCGTAATCAAACGAAGGATGCACATTTCGTATAACTGTTTACACTTGGGAAGTTGATCGTCTGTTATCCAAGTACTTAACAGTGTATGAAGGCTGCTGTGTTTTCCTTGAGCCGTTACTCCAGGGAAACTGCCGGGGGCCCAGAAAGTAACAAGTTGATTGCACGAGCGTCGAAGACAAGGCAGGTAATTAAGGGCGGCACAAAGGCGCGGGACGCCGTAACGCGCGCGATAACGCGACGCTTCGGTGGACTGGAGTGGGACTCTCTCTTACTTTCTCTCTCTCTCTCTTCTTCGCTTCTCCACTTCAAACCCGTCACCATCGGCATCCACTTTCCCTTCAAAGAGAGTCTCTCATCTGGGGACCCTAGAAGTACCGGAAAATGGAGAAGAGAAAGTGAAGAAATGTTAGGCGACATCAGGGAAATTGATGGAGCCGGCTATAACATACGAATAGGCTATAGATATCGGGACTTTTATATATATATATATATATAACTATATGATACTGGAGGAATATCCAGGAATCCTGGAACATTATATACAGGAAAACGATATTCGGGAAGCATGAGATACCTGAGAGAGTGATTTCCTATCGTAACGCGAGGGTAGCCGGTTTTTGTCGCGAGGCGCTTTTTGCAACGAGATATTGGATTTTGGCGCAGCCTAATAGCATTTTGCCCGTGCGCGTAGGCTTAACGTTTTTGCTAAACCTTTTTTCTGATAATTAATGTTTGTCGGATTGGCCCGATGGGGGTCAGATTAATGATCATTTTACCCGTTTGCCGTTACATTGGCAGAAGGGTGGGCAAGGAAAAAAGGAGGCACGGCTTTCGCTCGCGAAATGGGAAAAAAAATTGTCCAACCTGGAAGCAAAGGGTGTCGCATGATCCAATGAGTACCCACGTAGGTATGTATATGTATATACCTACTTTTCGCACCCTCGTCGAAAATACCAAGCCTGACCTCCACCTCAACCACCGTAAGCACTGCCTCCCTCGAATTCGCCACTGCTGCCATCGGTGGAAAAAAAAATCATTTTTCACCAGCCCTATAACTCCTTGCTTATCTACTTCGTTAAAGGCATGTCGGACTTAACACTCATGTCGGTCCTGCATGCATGTTTGATGCCAGTTTGTGTTCGAGTATCTTGGCAGGTCCGCGCCCTTTGTAGCGTGTGAAAAATTAAGGCGGTTTCACACGAAAACTCTATTATTATTCCAACCTTAGAAATTTAAGCTCTATCCAGACTGAATTGTCGTTCAATTTTTTTTTAATCCTCTTCGTCTAATCATTGCACCACAGAAAAGTTAGTGGATACAAAAAATTGTTTTTTTAATTATTCCAATCAAAATTTTTGCTTTAAATATTCAACCGATCCATCGCACTATAATTTTTACTCTGTACGATCCCGAGAACCAGAAAGAAATTTTGCTTTCGAGAAATCCTTGTAAAATAGACTCGAGTCATTGTCATGAATCGGGTTAAAGTCTTAGGTAACATCGGGAGGTAAGGGAATAAGAAGAAATAAAATACTAAAAGTAGGAATGAATGTTGAAACAGTTGATACAGTCTATGAACGTCTGACACGGCTAAGTGGATAAAGCCCGTTTAAAGGCAGACAGGCGCGTGGATAATTCTCGGTCCACTCGTTGGAAGCTGGGAAAATTCAAGCTTATACTAAAGTGCGTCAGGCTTAACGGATAAACGGTATAGTTTGAAACAGGAAAGTCTAGCAAGACGGCAGGACCGTTGACAATAATGCTCGAACGAGCTTCAGCGAAATTAGTTATGGATATGAGAGAAGATCGTCTCTTCGTCCTGCTGAATGCTGTGAGGTATGTAAGCATAACCGTGCTTAGATCTTACGATGCAGTTTCAAGGGATCAGGACGGAGCCTCCAGGCGTACAGATAAGGACTTGGCGGAATAGGTAGGTACCTTCCAGGATCTCCTAAAGCGATTTCCTGCAGGATCAGACTATTTATTGCTGCCTGTTGCCCGACCTCTCTCACCCTCAGTCACCTTTGCCCCACTGGTATTGCGCATCCTCTACCCTCATTGATGTCTATTCCGAGTAGCATCGCTTTTCGAAAAAAAAAAAAAAAAAACCTACAAAATCAACATACTAAACTATCGTAAAAACTATTTTCGATTCTGAGACGAGAATAACAAAAATAGTTCTGAAAATGAGACACGTCACGTGACTACGAATAGAAGTTATTCGGCTATTTTATTTGACTGAATCTCCTAGGTTCTGATCAGAGGGTCAGGATTGAGTCAATGTTTGTCCCGGTTTACGGTTGTCTCTTTTGATGTGATTAGATTTCGCCCAACTTTATAACCCGTAAAAGAATCTGTCTCGGTTATTCTTGTCTCTAGTCCCGTGCAACGTACAGTCGGTTTCATCCCTTTGCTATGCATCGCGGGTAGCGAATGTTTTGCGATCGATCGGGTCCCTCTGCTCTCTAGGGCTTCGAGGGACTGACGGCTGAGGTAGTATGTGGGAGGACCAAATGTCGACCTCAGAAAGTGACTTTTCCTCGGAGAAGATGTATCCATTGATAAGCATAAAATAAAATCGAGGGTGCTTGTTTTTTACGAAAATCGCGCGTCGTTGCCATTTTTTTCGATACCAAGTCCAATTCGCATAGCTGCTACTCGCTCGCATGAAATTTCAATATTTATGTGTATATATATATATATATCGCATTGAGAAAGTGCAAATCGCATAGGATCAATCAAACGTCGAAACACAAGTTCGTTATGAATTAAAAAATTCACAAGGTTCGCAAACGCTGGAAGATTTTAAAAGGAGTAATAAAAGTGATCGAAACCTCCGAGGAATATTGGGTGGAGAATTTCCCAAGTACGTAAATTATATGCGAGTTGGTTTTGTTATCTTATCGTAACGCGACGGTGCCTCGATAATGAAGATGCTAATGACGCTACTCCTATTGAATTAATTACTCTAAATGGCTAGAAAATTTCGATCCACTTCATGAGAAACTTACCGAGGTAGAGTGGATGAGGTCGATGGCGCCGAAGGTAAGGGAGAGTGGCTGGGTAGAAGTAAAGAGCATTAAATAATGGCCGGGCTATGCATGGATCGTCGAAATTTCACGGGTTATTTGATTTTCGTCGCATCCCCTATAAAATAGTGGTTTTCGTATATGTTATATCAGCTACCCTACTCAGCTCCCTTGTACTATATATAAAGCAGGTACAGATGAGAGGACGGGGATGAATTTTCGAATATTTCAGGGCTTCGTGGAAACCCATTTACAAGAACGGTAGAGAAGCAGCCCTTAACTAGGCAAGAACTTAATCCAACGTAAACCTCGAAATTTGCCGACGGAAATGCGCAGCCTCTAAACTAATATGTGTATCGTCGCGAAGGAGGTCGTGTAGGTTCCAGGGACGTTACTGGGGCGAAGGGCGTTTAAGTTAAAAGGGGTTACGTATAAAGGGTGAGTAAAGGGTTGCTGGCCGAAACGTGCTCACTCACCGACCAAGGCGATCACTTCTCGCCGTTAATATAACGCTATATATATATATATATATATATATATATGTATACCTGAAATCCAGTGCTCAGAAAATACGATCGATACGCGCGAGGTATCGACGTGGTCGATAGGGGTAGTTTTGGGAAAAATAAATCTTTGATAATTATAACAATATACATGACTGTATATTTGTCGAAACTGATATAAACGTCAACGACACCGGTAACAACCCTCTTAGGCATATCTCTACTTACTGGGCAATAAGTAAAACAACCCCTGTAAGAGTCGGCCATTAACTAAAGTTACGCTCAAGAGTCCCTCAGGCACTTTAAACTATTTGCTATGTTTCTCTGACTCTGCAGTAGTTATAGGTATGGAGAGCGTGTAAGAGTGCCATAGTGTAAGTGCAGATGGGTCTAGGAGCCTGAAGAGTAAGTTGCAGGGATGCTGTAACGGGGCGACTATGCAGACTGACAAAATCTTTTGAAGTAAAATGCGTCTAACTACCCATAACTTTTAAGTCCATGCTAGCTGCATGAAAAAAAACATGTGCGACTATAGTTTCTGTAGAGGCGAAATTGTATATATGTATATGGTACAGGAGGATAGAACAAGCCATTCACTATGGGCACGAGGAAGAGCATGCCCGGTTCTGTACGCTGGGGCCACCCTCTAGGTCTCCTCGTCGACGTACATAAACGACCACCCTGTATGTACCCGGCTAGGTACACCTACCCCACCTCCCCCTCTTACTCTACGAACTAGCTACACGTGAAGTCATAAAGCCTGAATTGCTCGGAACATACATAAACCCGACCACCTTTGGGCTTGGATACCCAACCCCCCCCCCCCCCCATAATACCAACCCCTTCGAGCATCTTGCTTATTTGCTTACTTGCTCCAGGAATTGGTTTAATTAGTGGCGTCGGATATTAGGAAAAATAGCCGGTTTCAATGTCGGCGAATTTTGGAATGAAAATCGGCCTTGGTGGATAAATTTACAGATTCTTTGGAGAAGGGGATGATTTCCAGGGGTTGTATCTTAGATAGAACGTTATTAATAATTATGATTATTTAAGGTGGAGAAATTCGGGGTTCGATCGGAGGAACGAAAAGGAAGGTTTATAGAATCAAGGAATTAATTACAGGTAAACAATTGTCTTGTATCGATTTATCATTTGTTTGTTCATTTAAATACGTGTTTGCGGCAAGATTGCGTCATGCGCGGGTAAAACGGAACGAACGCTCGTGACCCGACCGATCCGGGAAATGTCGCATGCCGTTCCAAAGCCCCGTTACGAAGCTCGGCTGATCGCGACACTTGGAAAATATCGTTTAAACTTTCCCAGCATTACGATCGGTATCGCGATCTGCATGATTTTACTCGCGATACTTTGTTCTTTTCTAGCATTTTTATTACGACTCATTGCACAATAAAATTTACGAAAAAAAATTTTTCGAGCGACTGCAACGAGCTTCATATCAAGAATCATCTTAGCGGTTATAAATTAAACTATTAATCGAGTGTACTAATTAGAATCCATTGTGATAGCCCTTATCGCTGTAATGATAATAATTGATTAATTAATCGTGCAATATTTATGTATCTCTTCGGTACAGTCTTAGATAGAATAATAAGGAGTTCCAGTCTCTGGTGCAAATTAAATCCAACAGATGGCGCCACATTACACGAAGGACAAACGTTGCCCGCGACTCGCTGCTGCTTGAAAACTTTCCAGTCTTCGATTCCTAATCAACAACCAATCCACACGTTCCTCCTAATATACCCAGGTTAGGCGTATCAGTCGCGACCTAGTTTTAACGCGACTAATAACGCGCGTGTAAAGGCGCTGCAGCGAAAGGCATGTTTTATAAAGTCAAACGTCAGCCGCTCGTACGCAGATAAATACGCGCGAGGCAGATTCGTGTGGCAAGTGCAATTTCCGCGTCGTGCATGCGTATCGCGACTCGGCGTTGCCCGATAACGCTATAACGTGTAACGTAAGTCGTTGATAAAATAAGATAAGAGCGTGGCAGCTCTGAATCGGCAGTTATCACTGAGATGGCGAACGACACACCAGATGTCGATATTCAGGACGGCAAGTTGCTCCGGGTCTCGTGGCAGGGACTGTGCGATTTACGTTTACAAAATAAAAAGATAACGTCGATATCTAAGTGCATTTTTGAAAACGCACCGAGTGACTTGGGCTGCATCGACCTCCGTGATAACTGTCTCAAGGAAGTGCCAGACTTTGGAAATGCTCGTAGCGCGAATACCTTACTCCTGTCCAGGAACGAGATAACCAGCATCCGCAGGGAGTCCTTTGAGTCTCTGCCAAATCTTCACGAGATCAGACTGACGAAAAATTGTCTCGAGGAGCTGGGAAGTCGGATCTTTGCTGATCTTACTTATCTGTACGCACTGAATTTGTCTTACAATGATATATCGAGTATAGCTAATGATGCGTTCGCAGGTTTGCACTTTCTTAAACATCTGGACCTAAGTCACAACAGCATCCCTGCGCTTACCGACGACGTATTCGCTGATCTGAGGTCACTGGAGACACTCTTATTATCTTGCAACGTTATTGCTGAGATCAGTAAGAATAACTTTCGCGCTCTGGATCAGCTTATCGAACTCGATCTTCATCTTATCAGTATCACGGAATTGCGGGATGATATATTTATTGATTTATGTAATTTAAAGAAGCTCACGCTCTCGTGGGGAAAATTGTACACCGTATCGTCAAATGCGTTTTGCGGATTGGAGAATCTGGAAGTGTTGGAGCTGAACAGGAACCTCTTGACCACGATATCCGGTGGTCTCTTTCGTCATCTGATCAACCTTAAACGACTTGTATTACCATATAACGACGTCACGGATATCGATCAAACGGCTTTTGAAGGTTTGACAAGTCTAAAGGAATTGAATTTAAGTCGTAATCAAATATCGTACCTGTCCGATGCTGTATTTTCGAAGATACCAACACTCACCCATCTCAATCTCTCCTGGAATCGATTATCGGATGTCCTGACACCTCAGATCTTTCAGGGCCTAGATAACTTGGAGGAGCTCGAACTCTGTCGCAATGGCGTAGCTACCCTGGAAAAAGGACTGTTCTCGAATTTGCCTAAATTAGTCACCCTGAATCTATCGAACAACTGTATTGCCACCATAGAGCCAGGTGCCTTTGAAAATCTGAAGAATCTTAAGGAACTCAAACTGAGTTGGAACTATCTCGAGACACTTCCCGAGGACGGTTTTCAAGATCTTTCGTCTCTGGAGAAACTCAGCCTCTCGTACAACAAGATAGCTGACCTCACGCCCGAGATGTTCCTAGGCATAGCTAATATCAAGGAATTAGACTTATATAAAAATAGATTAGAAATGCTACCCGATAACGTATCGCGTTTACTGATTAGTTTGGATAAATTAAAAATAACCTAATTAAAGACATAACTGCACGTTAATATTGACCAGTCAACATAATCATTACCCAAGAGACAATAGAGACTGAAACGTATCTTCATTATGACAACAATAACATTTACTCGTAATCGATTAAGATTCACATATTTCCGCATATCGTACCGCCAAATCAAATCCAACGAATCCCTTCATCACTGTACAAAGAGCATCGTATTCCTCGAAATCCAGCCTAATCAGACTGTATCAAGTACAATTTATCTTAAAAATATCAGCATAAGTCTCTAAGCCACGATTAATTAATGTCGCCTGACCAGAATAATTTTTAGTAAAAAAAAAAAGAAGAAAGAAATAAAAAGAATGATGGCAATAATGATTTTTATTAAAAGAAATATTATTTTTACCCCATTCCATCCTTGATACAGAAAGAAAAAAAATGTCTAAAAAATTTTTCTATACGCAATACGTTATCTCAATCCAATGATTATATCGATAATAATCAATAAAAAAAAATTTTTAAATTTCAAAGGTACAGGCACCAGGGAATCGGTACAGTACCTGTAACTAGAGGATGGTAAAGGGTTACCAGGGGATGCAAGACTATAACTCACCCCGGCAATGCGTTTAACCGGCACATTATCTGTGCGCCAATTAAGTACCAGCATTGTAATACGCCTCATAACTCATCCATCCACCCTTTTGATATTCGCACAAGCGCGCAGCTGGCCCATATAACTCGCGGCGTAAACCGTGGAAAGGACTGAACGTGACAGGGTGCTAGAATCGAGACGTCCTACCGGAAGTAACACCGACCGGACATGAATCGATTCGACCCACCCGATATATATATATACATGTATATATTTAGGTAAATATAAAAAATATAAAGCCAAACGGAGTACGAACTATTAAAGTACGTACACACATATATATATAGGCAAGAGTCGAAGAAGGGTATGTTTGGTCGGGGGTGCTGTCGAGAATTCGCTATACCCTGACTAACTCAAGAGCGATAGTAAACTTTAGAAATTCAGCTAAGGGATGGTTTAGAGTCTCCTATATATGTATAAGGGTGGTCAACAGGGTCCATCGAACTTTCCGAACCCTTACGAAGAGACTGAACCAGATTAATTCATCAGCACCTTGCGGTCCAGAGGAATTTCATCGCGGACGGAAGTACCGAAATCGGACGTCGCAGTATCGCTAATACGATTATCCGTTCTCGCTGCTGAGCTTCTTCGGCAAAACAAGAGTTTTGCATTAAGGTGCGTTCACATCTCGCGATAGGACCGCATCTCCGAGCGATCTGACCAGCACTGTTTAGTTTTCATCGTCTTCCATGTCTCCTGTCTAGTTTCCAGCGACTGCATAATCGCGTTAGAAGTTATGGCTGGTATACATGGTTAGGAGAGACGTTGGTACTCGGGAGTACCAACTTTAGTTACTCGAATCGTATACCTTGTTATGCACTTGTTAAGGGTTGGCATGAAAGTTCTGTCTATTTTGCTTCTTGAGCAACGCAGATAAATGCCCGTTTAACGAGGGTGAAATACGGACTGTCGAGCATCGATTCTATTCTGTCACTCTCAACCCTAAAAATGATACCCATGAGAATGCAGGCTATTTTTAATATTGAGTCATAAAATGTTAATTAACATAATTAACTGTCGAATTAATATTTTTGTATGAGCCAGCAATATATATATATATATATACAAACCCTGTGAAATTCTTACGAGGCGTATAAAACTGCCCCGATAAATTGCGATTCCTTGCACGGACTTCCAGTGGCGCAAACCCCCGGGCCAGTTCGACTGCCTTAAGAGAAATGCTTTCTCGCTGTATAAGGGTTGGCAATAACTGCAGTGGCTCCGATGAAAACGCAATGCTAGCAGCAACATTGGCTTAATTATTCAATCGTCGCATTGCGGTAAAACTTACCAGACTGGGCAGCGCTGCCGATTACCTCGATACGACCGGGGGTATAAGATGACATTGAAATTTAAGGGTTTCAATAGGGCCTTGATTTTCCTATGGTCAGTATGTTATCAATATTTTCATAAGGGAATCTAGCCTATTGTAATACACGTATAGACCGGGGGACTTGGGCGCCAGTAAATGTGGGTTAAAGCCTTCTCGGGGCTTCCAGGTTTCTTCAGGGGATCGCTTCGGTTTTAGGGGTGAGTTCCCAGCCCCGGGCAGTTCCCGCACAGCCACCTGTTCGACAAACCCACTATAATAATTACACTGACCAGAACCAGTCGACAGTGGGGAGACGACGTACTGTAAGCGCATTAACGTAAGGCGCTTATCTAATTGCTGACCAGCGCAATTACATATATTATGATTAGCCGGTAATACACGTGCGCTGTGTCGAATGATCGCGGCAAGGATATAACTTGGGGTTACAACGCTTTTCTGATATCGTTTGGATAAACTTGACGTTTTAGTACGGTGCTTTGTTCGACTTTTTTTTATTTCTCTTTTTACTTTCTCTTCTGGCAAATTTCAATCCGTGCGCTTGTTTTTCGCTCGGAAAACCGACCATGACGTTTACATGTAAATGCGACGCGTAATACCAGTTGGGTACTGGAAATGAAGGGACAGGGAGAGGGGACCGTGTGAAAGGAAGATCAAGAGGGGGGGCAAGGCAGGGAAGAGACAGGGATGGCGAGAGAGGGAAATCGAAATAAAAAAAAAATGGAGGACGAAGGGTAAGCCCGCAAGAAAAAGTTCAGCATTTTTACCTCATGCATTATGGAGAAGTTAGTTATTAGACATAAGACGAGCGTAAAGAGAGGAGGAATCCATTTCCAATAGCGCGACATATGTGAATCGCTCTAGAATGGCCAGGCTGGTATGGATTTTCAATTCAGCGAGATATTTTCAATATCGTTGTCGCACGCTTTCCCTTACAGCTTGTCTGCATGCCTATGCCGGAAGCGATGGATCTGAACGGTGCACGGAAGAATTTTGTACCAGAAGGAAATAATATTCTTTGCGAATACGCATGCGCGGGAATTTTTTTTCGTCAGGAAAAAGTCACGCGGTACTCCTCTCGTTTGGACGTATTGGAATGAAAGTTTTAGAATTGTTTTAAATTTTGTAGAAATGGCGGGAAAATATGAAAATTTTGAATCCACAAACCACTCGTTCCCATCGCTCATCACGACGACTATACCCAACTCTTCCCGCTAGATTTCTCATCCTCGATCTCCGTCCGCTCGGTTATCGTATTATAACACGCCGTCGATATTAAATCTATGTAAAGGAGTATCTTTGCTGGCTCTGAATCCTGGCCTGATAATATATGAAATATCAAGATAGTCTGGTACACTCTGGTGGACAGTGTGCATCCTGCCGTATCAACTTACGGCAGTTTTTAATTTCACGAAAATTCATCTATCGATTTATCACGAGACTTGATCGTAAGACAATATATGTATATTTCGACTAGTTCGGTGACGATTTCTATATATCATATATGTATATATATTGTATAGATATTTTATATATTTCATAGTTCACCTCGGCAGAAAGAATCCTTTAGGAACACTCCCTGATGTCACGTTATCTGTGTACCATGATATTATCCGAGCGGTTCGCAAAGCAGCTCGTAAACTGAAATTTTTTCGAGTTCCGATCCCGAAACAGCCGCAAGTCGTCAGCGTATTCGATTTATTGAAGTAATTGCCTCCACAGTAGTCCTACAGTCGGAGTGAAAAAGAATTCCGTGAAAAGGTTCGAAAAGTTAGCCAAGGTAAAACGGCAAGGTACAGTTTCCAATAAAAAAAAAAAAAAGAAAAAACCCAAATAAAGTATAGAGGAAATAAAGAACCGAGATACGATTCCAAAGACTTCCTCTCGACACTTTACGACATCTGCAAGGAGCTGAGCTGCGAGCGCACTAAAAGTAGGTATCACGGGGTTCTCCAGTTCCGGTTCAGCAGTTCAATCAGGCAGGTAGGCAACAAACCACTGCCGTTAATTGGCCACGGTATCAACTCCGGTTTTACGAGGCAATCCACCTAAATTATCCGACCTGCATTTCCGGCTGACCTAGGCTCCCTGAAGCCCCACCCCTGGAAATTACATCAGCCCTTCGCCATGTAGTTTGCACTATACGCCATACCTGCAGGAAGCACATAAACCCCTGCTACACTTAACATCCTAGAGGAAATGCTCGCAAGACACGTATAAGGGTTAAAAGAAACCTATAAACAACCAAGGTACCTGGCCAGTAGTCACGGTGCGTGCCTGGACGGCCATCGGAGAAGAATTAGATATAAAAATATTTTAAGGACAAAATCTATTCCCAAGCGTTCCCTCGATAAAGCCAAAAAATAAATGGAGAACCCATAAGGGTGATCGCACCTCGAAGAACTACCACCTATACCAACCCCAGCACTGTGAACGGCAACGACTTCGGCTTTACCGGAAGCAGCAGAGCGCCCCTTGAAAGTACTTGATTAAACTTAACTTTCCAACTGTCAGTAACAGCGACCCAGGTCTGAGAGCGCGAAGCGTAGAGACTTCATCTCCAATGAAAATGGAGATAGTCAATCCCATAGAGGATCGGTCGACTAGAGGATTTTCAAGATAAACGCTTCGAATCGAAATCCACCAAGTTGGCAAACGTATCGCTGCGCTGTAGTATGGCTTAAGAATTCTAGACGCTACAAATATATAGGCACGGTCACAGACGTTATACGCCTGTTAAAGAAATTCAATCAAAATTATCTATAAAAAACACGAGTGAAAAAGTGCTCAAATCCTACCAACGTTTTAAGCCACAGACTATACTCACGTCATCTTGGGCTCCAGTACGTCTTGCGGCAAAAAATAAAGCTCATTAAGGGAAGTTCTTGCGAGGCACGAAACGGCAGTACGTAGGACAACCAACACGTAAAACGTTTTGTACCCGGTGAGGTGTGGAACCTCATCCTCCGGGAGCAACCTGGTTGGTTATGTCGTGCTAACATTCGCCTTACTTCTTTTTATGGCCACCGCGGAAGAACCTAGGCTGGATATACTATATGCATCTAGTATATGTATATATATATATATATATATATATGGGAGTACGTACGCTGCAACGTCTTAACGTTCGTACGCGCTCCATAAAATTCATCCCTGGATCGTGACGGTGCATTGACTCGTAAGGCGGGAAAATACGAAAAATCTGCCGGGATAAAATTGAAAAGCACTTCTGAAAAAATAAATCTGATACGTTATAAAAGAGATTCGTAAGTCCCATATTTTTTTGTCGTAAATTGTAATTCCATTATTTCCGTCAAATTATATATTTTTTACCTTGATTCTGAAATCTTCGCGCCGAACGATAAGTCATTGATAAAGCATTGATAAACCCCAATGAATGATACGTAGCACGACTTTTACTCGTAACCAGCGATAACGAGTCCAAAAATTTATTTTAGATAATCTGTCTGACACTGTTTGACACTTTGCTTCTTCGAGTCGTAAATATTTTTCAACTGATATTTCGCTATAGTACACGCGATAAACTGATAATGTCACGGGTGATAATTGGTTCTTTTTTTTTGGTAATATTTATATTTCAAAGTACCATACGCGGCCGTGTTTCATACGGTATATACTTATTCTCGTGATAAAAAATTATATATTTTTTTTTTCGTACAAGTTAAACTGTACGAAATGAAAAACTGTTTAATCCGATATTTCAGGCCGATCGAAGAAAACGTAGTACACGTTATATTTGATATCACGAAGATAACCGACCGATGAAAAGGAGGCAGACGACCGCTGTACTTATAGCGCAAGGGACGCCGTGCGTCGCGGGTATCACACGCGTCGTCTGTTATTTCAAAGTAAACACACTTTGAGTAGATAAGAGGTTAGACTTAAGTGGCAAATAGAGGGAGGAAGGAGCAATGGCGTTCGAGTGGAGTCTCGTTTTTCTTATACGACCTGTCTTTCTATGCCGTCAGTCCCCAAGTGCTTATTCTACATTTGATAAAGTGCTCGTCATTAACGAAGCATCGAAGGGTAGCTTCGGTATCTTTTACCATAAAGTGTGTATATATATATATATATATATATTTGACGAATATCGCATCAAGCAGGAAACAATACAATAGAGATCGAAAGATCGTATCCCAAAAAATGGCATATTTGAACAAAAAATATTTAAAAAAATTTTCGAAATGAATTTCTAAATACTTTATACTGGTATATGAGTTTTTGATATTCAGCTACTATGGCAGAGGATGGGGGATAAATGAATGTAAGTAGTAGAGAAAATGGAGGATAATATAGATCGAACCGGTGAGACGTACACGCGCTCCCTATAGATCGTGACAGTTTGGAAAATGATGTAAGCCGCTTATACGGTACCCGATAACGTTGGAAAGCCACAGGAGCCGAGTAGGAATTTTACTGGGTGGAACGATAAATTATGTATCCGCCGCAGGAACATTCAGATTTTCATATTCGCCCGGACAAATTTATTCGCACGGTCGAACGAGCGATCGCATTAAACTCAAATAGAGCATCGCCTGCGAGCGCGTAAATAAATTACAGTGCGCTCGCGATTTCGCCGTTTGAAAAGCGATTTTTCGTACAGCAATATACGTACGGTAGGTATAGTATTGTGATATGGCAATATATAATAGATGTATACAACGGATGGACATGCTATAGAGAGAATATGTTTGCGCATGAATTTTTTTTACACGGTTAAAGATGGATGGAAATGACATGCGCAATGGATCTGCGCATATTGTTACCGGAAGTAAAAATAAAAATGAAGGAAAACGAAAATTATAGCTCGAAAGTCGGACGCTCGACTGCGCTTTCGAACGGTGTTCATACCCTCGTTAATCGAGAGTGCAAATTCCGTTTCGCAATTTGAAATGTGCGATGCACCGGGCGGCAGTCTGTAATCCCGCAGCCGAAAGTGTAATCCCGAAACAATATTTGTCGTCCGTGACCCGATCCCTATCACGGGCAAATCTATGCTTTCAGTTTTTCCCTTTTCTCTTTTATCCTTTTTGAATGGGTTCAAAACCGATTTGTAATTGAAAAGCACTGTTCCGTCGGGACGCCCAGCGTCACTAGGGGGTTGGCGAACGACGTGCCGGTGCGGGAATGACGCCGTGGGATAAAATGAGAAAGAGAGAGAGATAAAGAAAAGCGATGCTGCGATGAAAATCAGTAAAGACGACCAGACGCCAGATAACGGTATTCTTAATTTGCGAAAAAAAATTTCCAAAATTTTACGTGAACGATAAATATTTTTTTTATTTTTTCAAAATATTTTTATCGCGAAAAATGAAAGTTACGAGAAATAAAAAATAATCGTAAAATGCGAGACAGATATTTATAACGTGGAATCGATATAAGAAAAAAAAAAAAGTGAATAGAAAGTAGATACCTGCACGTGGAAAGAAAGATAAAACGTTATAACACGAAACAAGGATCTCAAAACCTTCGACGCTTCGTAAGCACAGAGGGTAAAATTTCCCTCCGCGAATTCGCAATTACGTGTCGCTACTTTCCCATCCAGCAACTAGGGGTGGTTTATGAGAGCCGCGGATTCCTGCAAATTGGAAGTAACACGTTGAAAACAAAAATAATAGCGTTACTTTGCGGTCATTTACTACGCACCGCGCATATTGCACCAGTACCGTTATTATGGTCCACATACGCGCGTATTTACTTCCACATATGCTACCACGACACGAAGTTCCCATATCGATTGACGTGTTCCACGTGTATCTAAAAAATAAGGCCACGCGAAAAAAATTAACAGAACATAAGAACGAGTACACAACCAGCGCTAATAAATAATAATATGTAAACGTAACAATGAAAAAAAAAAAGATATCGATCTCTCTGAAATTCTTCGGAAATCCCGTAAGGATATCACATATAGTTATAAGGGTGACAAATCAATGCCGGATGGCAGGGTAGGTAGCAGCATATGAGCTCCTATCTTATCAACGCATTATTCAACGACGGAGGCTGTTCGGGACTCTAACTGCCTGCATTTGCATAAATCCATAGATCTCCAACCCGCTCGGCTGCCTAGCCGTGTCTATCCATCTCTGAATGCATGCATACAGCAAATTACAGTTCCGCGTGCGGAATTGTGCTGCGGTGCTGCGAGAACTCCGGGCCGGCACGGGACAAGGCAATATCCACTCTAGTTACGGCTTTGTATTGGATTGTTAACGACATCTCTCTATTTTCGGCATGCAAACAGATGACCGCCTTTACGGTCGGTCGCCGACGTCACTAGACGGGACATTGTCCTGCTTGAGTTTAGGATTGTCATGTAGATTAAGTTTAGCATCCCCTTCGATGTTTTCCCAAAACCCACCCCTATTATCGCCAATCCCACACCACACCGTAGGTAACGTCCGATACGCGGAAAGGATGTAAAAAAAAATTTTTTTTCCAAATAAAAATACAGCCTCCACTTCCGCAAGGGATGAAAAGTCAAAATGGTCCAGTTACGAATTTAAATATCGTCATTGTTAATTGCCGAGAGAATTAAAAGAACGGGGGTACGAGTTCGAGATATTTTGATGTCGCGAACAACCGTAGGGGTTGGTTCTGGGTATAATGTGTACCTGTGTAAGGGACGCCAGGGAACAGGGGTACTTCTTAGGGGCGGTTCGTTAGCAGAGAAGCCGGTAAGTCGTGGCGCAAATACCGTCGTCGACGGGGATGGTTACGTGTTCCGACGCTCTACGCCCTGAGCAATCCTCGTTTCTCACTGGCACCCCTCGCCCCTAACCTCCTCGCTCAAATCCCCACGTTGCATATGACAAATGCAATCTCACGGCAGACGCGCAAAACCAAAACGGGCGTCTAGCTCAGCCCTCTGTCTGCCTCTCTCTACCCACACGAGCGCAAACCTGCTCACGTACGACATCCTCTCAAAATTTGTCAGTTGAGCTAGCGCTATGTATATATATATATATCGGGCTGCTACTCCCTGTATAGAGAAGCGGGACTCGATCGCACCTCGGGCAAATCGCACGCATTGGCCGACGTAATAAATTCTGCATTTGTCCTGCGTGTGGCAGGAATTTACCATGTCGGACGGCCGTTCGATTGATTTGAAAATGCCGACGTGGAGGTTTCGGTTGAAAATATATACCTTTAGAAAAATCTAAATATATACCTGACTATTGAAGGAGACGTGGGGATAAATGAAATTTCTGTAATACCGGAAGTAGTACCTGTGAATCTTACTGTCTCCCTCTAGGTCCGCGACTCTCTACACTTTCTTCGTAAATTTCAATCTTGACAGATCTGACACGATTTTTTAATTCTACTTGCGCAGACCCCGGCGTGGCTGTTGAGAAATAAAAATATCTCTATGGCGTCTCTTCTTGTAAATTTGGAGAAGCGGTGTGTCTGCTTAGGTGAAAATAACTACTAGGGATTTCAGAGCTGACCTGCCGTACAGTTAATCTAAAAGTCTACGGATACACCTACGGCCGACGACACTTCCTACACGTGGCCATCGTGCAGAGAGAGAAGCTAGGCGCAATAATCCTGAATAACGGAGTATAATAAAGTTGATTCGCGAGTGTCCAACTCCACGAACTGTACGTGGCTGATCCGCTGTAAATTTTCCCCTACTCTCTCTCTCTCTCACTCTCTCCATCCAGCAATCTCCACACTTAATCCCTCTCCCTCCTCCACACGTCCCAAAGAGTCTCGACTCACACCAGCGGCGCACCAGGCGCTCGTCCATTTTCCAGGATTTCTCTTTCAGCGACAGGATGCGAGTACCATCGTAAAGTCAGATCCTGAACCGGAGGATGCTGCGCCAATAAGAAGATGGTCAGCAAGCCGAGACTCCCTGAATCCTCGTGGACGTGACGTTCGAACTTGCATCCGGTACGGGTATTTCCGGCAAATAAATACTGCCACTGGATTCGTGAAACATCCTCCACCCCCTCCCGATCCAAAACGAAAATTCTTAAGATCATTCAGCAGGATCCAGCCTCGTACAGTATGCTCATTGTTATGCCTGAAAATTCTCACTGACGGCTTATTCGAATCGGTGATCTCAGAATTATTTAGCGAATCGTCACAGTTGATAACATGACCCAGATAAACGGCGTCGGCTCGACGCGTCAGGTATAATAAGGGAGAGCGGGAACGGGGCAGCCAGGTTAAACCGAGCCCTTCGCTGAATGTCTCTGACGGCTCCCAGACGAGTAGTTAATTAACACCTCCCTTGCTCTTACACCTCCGACCTTCGAGCACGCTCGAGATCCTGCAGGCAGAAGCCAGTTTCGCCAGTATCCTGGAGCCGTTAGAGTACAGCGACGAAACCTCAGCCACCGTGGGCCACCCTGGGACAACCCGACTACCCCGTGACTCTCGACATTCGTAATTAAGAAGCTCTCGAGAAAGAAAAGAAGGAGCGCCCGTCCGGGAACTGCGGCGTCCCATGTATTTTTAATTTAGATAGTGCCTAGCTGCTTTCAAGATGTAATAAGACACGAATAAAAGCCCACTTACATTGCCCGACGGGGAAGGAAGACTTGTTTCGTTAATTTAACCTTACCCCGGCCATTTCCGTACGACTCTTTATACCAGATCTTTTCTTAACGATATCCTCCGTAAAGGAGAATCTACCTGTATCGTCTGGATTATAATAATAATAACTTTTAATAATGACAATTTTCGATCACATTCCTTTTTTGAACTAGACCACGTGACTCGTTTGATTGCTTACTATAGATACCTGTCGAATATCGGATACTTTTCAAATACTATATATGTACAGGATGCAAAAGGTATTCTCAAAGTCGAGCTTACATAACAGAAGTAATCCGTAAGCTCTAGTTTCATTTTTCAAATCCCAGCCTCAGGTGTTCGCAAAGCTCGCTTTTACATCCCGTCAAGGATTCCTAACGGGTCGTAGCTACGTAGGGCAGTGTCTCCTCGAAGATACCCGACCTCGGATCCTGAAGAATCGTTTTCTGTGTATACACGTCGACCCAAGAACTTTCGATTCCGAGATGAAGACCTGGTGCACTGCAAGCTCAGGGATCCGTGAAAGTTGATTAGAATGTTTCAAAAGCAGCCAAAATGGTACCAGGATATTTAACTGAAATTTTAAACAATTAATAACCCATTTCTTAGCTATACGCGGTGTATCTATATTATCATCTGAGTCGTGTAGCAGTCTCAAATCAATAAAGATAAACCAACCCTTTAATCCAAGAACGGGAACTCAGGGTGCATCCAGCCAGTACTCAATAGCTCCTTGCCTATCCTTACGTTCCTTTATTGATTTTCGATCTAGGCGTCGAAGCGCGAGAAGCACCAGGCGATAATGCGACTAATATCGTAAACGATAATTTAATCGCGCTTCATTCAAGCAGCCATGCCTTCGTCGGAGGAACGGATCCGACCAAGCAAAATGGTCCAGCGGAAGGCTTGCTTGAGGGATGCTGATCCAATACCTGAATAGACAATAGGATGTAGCTGAGACTAACCTAACCTTAGCTATACTGTGTATATATATATATATATATATATATATAGAGTCAAGAATCTGGTTGCTTTCAATTATGCTTCTTCCAGCCCAGCATCCACTATACACGTTATATGTACTTTGCGCTACAAGATGCTCTTGGTTTCCCTAGATACAGTAAGAACTGTCACGATTCAAGGGTAAACTGGGAAGAACTTGAGGAAATGGTGGATCGCGATAACAACAACCCTTTCCAGCCGCGCCTACCCAGCATACATTATAATTATGCGTTAACTAGCCGTTAAGCAGAAGTTCCTTCTAACGACGTCGTAACGTCCCGCTAACGACGTACTAATATAACAGTGCCAGTATATCCCTACTGTCTACCAATTAGAGAAAGGTTGCGAATCTGCTTAGATGCTAAAGAAAGTCGCGGGACTTTCTCGTTCAGGTATATATATATATCTACAGTGAAGATTAGCCGCATTGGTAGATATAGATATAAAGATAAGAAGCATTTAGTTACAGGCAGCAATCATCAAGCTAGGGGTTCATCCTCCGTCCGGAGGGTTTGCCAGTGGGCACTCGTCATCGCATTCCATGACGTAATGGCCTTAAAGTGTGAGCGTCGCGTTGACGTCCACATTGGGCTGGGACGCTAATTGATCAAATTACAGGGCAACAGATACCGCGAACGGAATCGAAATTGCAGCCTGTTTCAGATTCGTGGGGAAAGGGGGGGGGGGGGGGTCATGAGGTCTACACGGGGGGAGGTGGTATTTTCGACTTGTTTAGGAAGGGGGTAGTTGGACCGAAAGGGATGCTGCTGATAAAATCACGACACTGGGACCGTCAGAGAGGTGATCAGGATCAGTGAGGTGGCCAGGATGATGCTGATGGTGCGAGGTCCTTGATTCTACCTCCAGCCCCCCCCCCCCTCCCGCTCAAGGATACGCATATTGGCGACTACCCACCTCCCTCTATTTGGGTATCGGGGGATGCTGTTTCACGAGCGTCGACCGGTCAAGTGTTCATTGCTGGTTCATTCGCGTAAATTCCGCTTTAATTAATGACTCCGCCAATGATTGATCGACAGTATCGCTGATTGGTGGTTGAGTACTGTTGATTTGCGGCTGAATTTATCTCGAATTCTACCACGCTGGATAGGAGGGACTGCTGTTGGAAAGGGGTGAAACGGAGGATGGGACTGGACCGGGGAGGGAGGGTAGCGAACGCCGAGAGGGGCCGGAGGGGGTGGGAGGATGCATCCGACGCTGACGCCGACGCCCGACGTCCGTTGTGAAACCACCTCCCCCCTTGCCGTCCCCCTGGGCTCGACAAAACGCACCGTGACTGCTGCCCGTCAAGGTGTAATTTACAGTATAATTAACTATTCCATCCACTGACATACCGCATGACCGTCGAACTATTTTTTTAAATTTTTTCTATTTATTTTTCCTGGACAATTTTATTTACCCATACTTTTCCGCTTTCGAGATCTTTTTATTTCACTTGCGGCTTTCGCGCGATCGATGTATATCGTTTCGTTGGATTGCGAAGTGAAGCACTTATGTGAAATAGAGCATTGCTTTCTGTCTTGTGCTAACTTTTTAAAGGAATATCAGGCAGTGAAATAGATTTTTCATAATACCGACTGTCACTATCGACCTTGACAGGTGTGAATCTTTAGGCGAATAAAATTACACTGCGTTATAGGCAAATGCATATATCTGCTGGCCGCGATGTTAGAGAAACGATATGAATATGAGAATAAAGAGTAAGCGGGAAAAAACAAAAATGGCGCGAGTCGAGTTCGTCGAGGGTTAAATCGATTTAGGAATACGTGTACCCACGTGAACGCACCTGCAGTTTCTAGTTTTATTCGTCGGTTCGTGCGCTTTAAATTCACTGACTGCACCATTGCACTGTCTACATTGATAGAGGCCGAGCATGCTTTGGAGGTAAAAAGCTCGAGAATTGAAGTTAGGGAGTGTAAGAGAGGGACTTGAGAGGAAAAAAATAGATATATAGAGAGAGAGGGAGAGAGAGAGAGAGAGAGAGAGAGAGAGAGAGAGAGAGAGAGAGAGAGAGAGAGAGAGAGAGA
>JASANN010000652.1:149403-209612 GCA_031762395.1 Calameuta pygmaea | reverse complement strand
GAGAGAGAGAGGGAGAGAGAGAGAGAGAGAGAGAGAGAGAGAGAGAGAGAGAGAGAGAGAGAGAGAGAGAGAGAGAGTTTATATGTGTGGAAATGTAAGAAAAGAAAGAGGAGCGAGAGAGAGGGAAAGAGAAAGGAGTAGTCGGAGAAAGCGAGAGAATAAAATCTTGAGAAATCGAAATTGCAGGTTTTCGTTGAAACGCTGGACTGGTCGGACGTGACCAGGATCCGAAAAATGCAACGAAACCCGCTCGGGCCAAGATAAATAGGATATTCCGGGATAAATGCTTACCTACGTGCTTTCAGGGCTATTTCCGCGGCGCGGAAAGCGGACGGTCGTCCCGACGCCTTCCCACCATAGAATTTACCTAGGAAGCCAGCGAATGTCGCGCTTTGCGAATTTCCCACTGGCTTCCGGAATTCCGCGAATTAAATGAACCGAATAATTGCACTCGGAGCGTGCTTCCCTAGCCCTGCTACCTTCACGACTCTCCACGAGCTTCCTTCTAACCTCTCTGTCTTGACTGTATCCCGGCGTCCCGACGCCTCTGTCCCTTGCTACCCCCTTCCCACCAACTTCTTAGGAACTCGGGACTTTTTCTTTTCGCCGCTTCCCGAAAGCGACGTTTACCGCGATACCCCTTTCCGCTCAGTAAAGAACCCGGACTCCACGTAACTATACAGCCGCGTATACCCGGTGCTCCTTTAAACACGATCTCGGTAACTCCCTGAAAGTTTCGAATTCGCACACGACGTGAGACTCATCAGATCAAAAAGGCGACAGGAGTGGTGATCATCAATGCGGAAGCCACTTGGACACTGATGGATTAGCAGTGTCAGGTGCGCAGGGACGTCACTTCCGGATGCAGGAGGCAAAGTAAGTAAGATTAAGTCACGTAGCGCACGTTCGACCTAGGGAGGACGTTAACGTAGGAGCTAAGGGACGCAGAGAGAATGAAGCTATAAGGGACGCAGAGAGTACGAAGGTGGGTGGAACAAGTGGGAACCGTAGGGGTTGCCAGTGCCAAGGGAAGCAGAGAGAACCAGAAACAGGGGTTGGTGCGAATAGATGGCAGTTTGACAGGGAAGGGTCGTGAACTTTATGTCCATCCATCGGTCGGTAGGTCCATCCTGGCCAGCGACCATCCCTTCGTCACTCGAAACATTTGGGTAAGCTGACTGACGAAGCGTTCCCGAGGGAGAACATCTGCTGTAGCGTAAACCAAAGCAGGAAGAGAATCGCCAAGCGATTTCAGCTCTGGGTTCGTTGCTGTGTGGATTCCTTAGACGGACCAGATGACCTCACGTTAGGTCACGCAAGACGTGCACGGCTCGGTCAAGACCTAACTCGGCGTGAAAAGAGAGAAATCTTTACCACCTCGGTGCTTTCATCTCGAATTGCGATATAACGCCCACCCACCACCCCTTTCACCAGGCTATGGTAAGGGACGCGCCGCGACGCCCGGCGATACTCAACGCCTACGCTGAGTGGCGTTGCTTCCCATCCGGAGAGACGCATTAATCAAGGAACAACTTGAAATTTTCACCTCCGCCTTCTTCTCCCTTATTTCCGACCTTCTTCCCCTCTCTCGCTCCCTCTCTTCTTACTTAAACCTCTCTCTCTCTCTCTTTCTCTCTCTCTCTCTCTCTCTCTGTAGCCCACATAGTACAGCAGCTATGTTCCCTACGCTCCTTCTGTAAGTCGTCGAGTTTTTGCGGCCTCCTGGGACTTGACAAAGGTCAGGCCGATATTAATCAAATAGTCTAATACCGGTGCCCTCGGTGGCCGTTGCAAAAAGTTTCCTCGTCCATCATCCGACAATTATGGTGGTTCGAAAATTCGGTAAAGACAGTTTCGTTACGGCCGGAAGAGCACGAGGCAAGAGGGCTGGAGACGAGTCGAAAAAGACGAGGGAGAGTGAAGAAACAGGGAAGAAAAAAATGTATATATATATATATATATAATTTATAAAAAATGTAGCAGAAAAAAGTAGGGGAGGAAAAAGTTTCTCCAACGATCGAGATCTTAGAAGCCGATCAGTCAAACTCCTTCGTATAGTATTTATACCTACCATCCCTCCTCCTATATCGATCCGCCACAACGTTAAACTCTAATTCCAGTTACCCTGCGGAAGATCCTGTAGGAGACGCAGAACGTCTTACGCGCTGGAACGAACAGCCTAATGCCAGAGGACGCCTCGCTACAAGGTATCAAAATTGAAGGGTGTGATTTGTTCTCTTTTATGACGCCTCTATATTTCCACGTAAAAAGTTCCCTTGAAGACCGCGAGCAGCGCTGTTACTCGTTGGGAGTTTCTGCGAGTGGGTTTCCCGTTACCAAGTACCGAAAGGACATTCGCGCAAGGGACGATGGCAGCGCTTGTCGATTTCAAATAAAATTCAGGAAGATCATAGATCGACGTTTTACCTCATATAGTAAAATTTCACACAGCTGTAATACAATCCGAAGACGATAGGATTTAACAAGCGGTATATACGGTACGCTACTATTTTTCTATCACGCTGTACGTGGTACCAATTACCTTGATGAAAAAACACTTTACTGCCCGGTACTATAGGATTTAAAAATTCCGCCTCAATTTTTTCCACTGATAGTCATGAACGTAGTCGTAAGTTACAACGGTATGTGATCGTAAACGGAGTAAAAAGAAAATTGACGTAAAAAAGTGAACCTAGTCAAATATTCATTAACAGCACGAATCGATAAGCCCGTATTAATTCAGACTATATTTTTGGAGTAATTAACGAGAATCGAATTCGAAAATATCACGTGTTACTAATCAAAGCGAAAAATGATTCGAGGGCTGGGGCCGAGGGTGGTACCTGCGCGAGTGGCGATTTTAATAAGTCTCCC
This sequence comes from Calameuta pygmaea, assembly GCA_031762395.1. Taxonomy (NCBI): domain Eukaryota; kingdom Metazoa; phylum Arthropoda; class Insecta; order Hymenoptera; family Cephidae; genus Calameuta; species Calameuta pygmaea. The sequence continues at coordinate 206,738 of JASANN010000652.1, read as the reverse complement.
CAGGTGTAGCCCAACACCCCTCGACTCGTGGAGGGCGCGATTGTTTAGAATCGCAGCGGAATTGAATTACCGTCGTTAGAGGGTGGACCGAACGATAACGAGGAGGATAATGCAATTTTGAATTTCTGAAGCCAATTAACGCTATCCCCCCGTGGTAGTTCCGATGAAGTCGGATTCCCGTCCGTTCCGACGTGTCAAAGGTAATTGTAGCTCAGGGTGATAGGGTAGGTGGGATGAGCTGAGGGAGGGAACGGTAGGCAGATATAGGTATAGGCGTTACGGTTTGAATTAGGCGAATACGTAAGTATCTGTATATTATATATATATATATTCTATATTCTATATATATATATATATATAGGGAGAGAGAGAGAGAATAGACACAGGGTTCACTCTGCCATGTTAAGTATCAATTAAATATATGACCCGAAAATTGAATTTGTAAAATTTGAATTAGCGGCGCCACCAATTAGCGATTCCTCGAAAATGTCTCGCCAAACGTAATTAGCAGTTAGAGTACGGATTAGGATATTAGGAGGACTCCTGGCCACAACCAGCCAAAAGACGCTATCTCAAACCGATTACATTCGTGCTGGAATCTTCCTGGCATTTACCACGGCCGGCAAGTTTAATTGAAGTTGCCGGTGTAGTAGGCATGTAGCCAGAATGAAATTGAAGATCCATTACGATAAGATTACAAGGGAGACTTATCAAATTTCAAAATTACCTACTCTCACCGGATAGCGACAATAAGCCAAGCTGAAGAAATTAGAAAGGAAAGTAAAATATTATTGTCGACGTGACGTCACGCCATGCAAATCACTCATCATCCAGCGCAGCCCTGTTCTCACGCGCTCCGCGAGAAATGGTCAAAAAACGCGTCGCTGCATGCATAAGGTCATGAACCGGCCGAGGTCATATTTCTCCGTTCCGATCAAGATCTCACAACAAAATTTGCAATTTAGATGGGAGACGTGAAAGGGGCTTCCGCCCAACCTGTGGCTACAGTGCACTAAACTCACCGCAGGGCGGTAGTTGGTACCTACTGTACCAGTAGCGTTCACTACCAGTGCCAACGTACTATTATGGCTGCCATTGGTGGTAGCACTGGATATAGAGGGGTAGATACAGCAAGGACGAGAGGCTATGGAAATGGCAGGAGGGTAGTTCTGGGAGTCCTTGGAGGCCGTGCTAGGACAGGACGCCAAGAGGTAGAGACAAATGTTTCAGGAGGGAGGGGGGAGGGGGGTGCCAGTGGCGTCGCAATGTTAAATAATCACGTCGCCGGCACGTTTTCGCGTAACGAGGGCGTTTATCAGGGCACCCCGGCAACCGGGAACTGATTTACAAATAGGCCCCGCGAGGCGCCATCCTCCTCCTCGTCCTCGTCGTATTTACCTTCCTTCGTATTAATACTCGGTATCGTTCCGCACTTCTGATTCCTTCCTTTATTCATTTCTCTGTGTCTTTATTCCGCGCCTGACGCATTCCATCATTTATTCGCGTATACCTTTCCACCTCGTTAATAAAACGTCGTTCTGGGTTAGCCCCCAAGAATTCAAATGAAAATCAGCGCATGCGCACGGCCCGATATCTTGTAAGGATCGAATAAAATATTTCACGCGATGGATCGTATTGGTATACGTACTGCCTGTGCGAAATGGGACAGCTGAAGTTGCCTCGCGTCTCCACTGTGATGACTTATGCGTTTGAGGTAAACCAACTTCATTAGTATTATATGTTTAAATTTCAAATTGACTTTTTTTTTAGTATTTAGTCCCCGATGCGTGTTATTAGGACTTGGAGCGTGTATGGAGAATTTTTTTTATTACTGCACCAACTTCAGGTATACATTTCGAATGGAACACACTGTATGCACGAAGCTGTTCTAGATAGCGAATGTATCCATCAACGTGTCAGCCATTTCTTTTCCTGTATACAAATGGACAACGCGCGTCGTTCGAAAACAGATAACGCTAATTCGTAGCATTTATATTCCGCGCGCATTTTCGGAGACGCCAACCGCGGGGACTCAGAATCCTCCTCGCAGAAGCACGAAGTGGGGTTAATGTAAGACACCCCGTCTGCTCCCCGGGGAAATCATTTTCATTTAAGATTGGATGACATCGCTTACGACAGCATCGAAGTCAGTTTCTCTTTCGCTCTCTTTCTCGTTCTCCTCTTACTCTCCCTATCTCTCTCTCTCTCTCTCTCTCTCTCTGATATCTGCCCTATCTCTTGTCTTTCTCTTATTTTTCTCTTTTCCAGTCTGTCACTCTGCTCGCCTTCCATCAACTTTTGTCATCCACCTGTGCATCCCGTCTGGAATAAATTATTCGAAAAATAAAAAAAAAACCCTGACCATAACAGCCTCAAACGGAAGCGTCATATAATTGGAACATAATGAACCAATATAATTATTACATAACATGTATATCTTTAATATAAAATATTTTTACCCATTACGTATATGTAAAGTATATATATTACATAATACCTCAAATATACACATAAAATAATTTTTACTATACTCCGCGAATATATCGTTTTCACGGGGTATTCGTTCTTCGGGATCACGAAGTTTCCGCTACCGAAGACTTACACCGAAGAACTTGAAATTTTTAAAAAAAAAAAACCCTATGCTATTCAATAAACACGAATCCGCTGGAAAGGACGACTCCTAAAAGGACTCCTAATTCCATTCATTCCAGACTGTATAATTCCATACGAACCCTCCTGAAATATAATTTTCAAATATATCCCAAGATCCTTTCACTTTCAAAGAAATACATATATATATATATATATATATATACACCTAAGAATCATCCTCATACATAAAAATTCTCATGAAATTTCATACTGTATACAAATGCACGTAAGAAAAATGATTTGCACCCCGAGTACCTATAGGGTGTGACTTTTGACCAAGTGCAGGCTACGTACAGCTCATAAAGCTTGGTCAGTGAAAAAGCGCAGTAGGGGAAGAGTGTTAAAGGGGGGGCCAGTAGAGAAGGCGCAGTGCATAGGAAACTGGCCGAGAGAGGCGAGGACAGTGGAGAGACGGCGGAAGTGGAGGACGAGGATGAGGTCAGGATGTAAATCTATGCATAGCTTTTGTTCCCTCGGCGTGGCCCGGCGGCAGAAGTTGTCTTATTGGCCGAGCGGATAGGATAGGAACGGCAACGGATTCTACTGGGTGTTTTTCTTCCTTCTCGCCGGAATTGCGGGCATTACGAGAAGTGGCGCGGAAATCCGTTTATGTACTCTGCTAAAGCCTGATTTATTTAGTTATTTATTTTTGCGAGAAACGCTACGTCCCAGCAGCTCTTGAGAGCCAGCAACGGGGTCTCTCTCGCTCTTACGTACCAGACCCTAGCTTATCTCTCTCCGATCCCATCTCTCGATCTCTTTACTCCCATTATTCCCTTTACACGTAGCTAAACGTCCTCGCCCGCCCGGTGCTCATCTACAATAAAGAAAGAAGAGGTTAACTTTGTAACTGTAAGTACGAGCCGAAGGTTGGTACTCGTGCGAAAGGGTACGAAATAGCGGAAATAAAGCCTTGGCCTAGAACCGCCCCCCCCCCCCTCCTGCGAGAAAATGGGTTAACGGGGGTGCTGGGGAGCGGGGGGGTTGGTCCCTCTCGATTTAATAGTGGCAGCAACCCTTGGAGCTCGGATGACCTATTCGTACGATAAACGAATCTACGATGAATAGCTCGTGCTGTCGTAGTCAAAATTATAAACTGTCCCTAAGAGGGCTGGTTGTGTTTTGAAATTATGCAATTTCCCTCTAGGGTAGCCGCACAATGCTCTCTCGGAGTTGCATCATCAGTATATCTCATTCTAGAGCAGAGAGCCCAAGGGTCCTCAGAATGAGCCTATATACCCAACTGCCGTAACATTCAACGTCTGGGAGGATCCGCTGACGCCGGTTTTTGAAGACAAGATGACAAACCGCGCCGATAAGAATAAAGGGAAGCCACGTTGTTAGGCACGCAGTGCGTAATGAATGTGAAGTAAAAAATGCCAGGGCATTTATTTCGTAAATTGCTCGTAACTCGGCTCCGTTTTTCATAACTTGAAGTCTGATTAATGTCCCACCCACCCAGCGCCCTTTACAGAATCCGCCAACCCTCCTCGTCCCGTGCATCTAAACCCCATCCACGTCACCTCCTTTATTTCCCTACTATACCGCGCCTAAGCCTTGCTTATACAATCTTTTATGTATCGGCTTTAACTTTAACAACGAAATCCGCATCAGGTCCGCGACCTGCCCCTTCGGTGCTTAAAACGTCATTTTCATTAAAGTAATCGTCGCATTCAGCCGAGTTAAACAAAACGAAAACATACTTTCGCCCCGTACTTAAACGCCGTCCTTAAGTTCAGGGCACTGCCGATTATACAACGGAATATATACATGTATATATACAAAGTTATTCAGGTGGTGCAATAGTCCTGAATAACCATGTATACATATATTATATACCAGGGCGAACTTGAAGAAAGGTAAACTCTTGCGAACTGAAGGTTGAAATACACTGCGAGCCTTTGGGGTTTCCAGTGTGTATGTGTATGTGTGTATATATATAACTTCTGTATAAGAGGGAGATTTAAAGTTCCAGCATCCCCGGAACGAAACTAATCGAAGACCGGCCCGTTGGAAGTCTCATCCGAGGCTTCTATTGACTTAGCAAAGTTTAGATTGCCGTATAGGTAAGACGCGGTGGAGTCAGCAGGCAAACCGTGGGATTCCAGATACACTTGGTAAAGGAACCTGCGAGTAAATCCTGAGACTGTATGGATTCGGGATCGACGCGTTGTAGCTGAAGGCCACGAAAGGACCACGTTGATTCAATCAGACGCGCAGTCTCCAGTCTCTGTATACAGAACAACATTAAGATGCTGAATAGGACCTGAAAGATAGAAGTAGAAAAAGTCTTTGGTTGACCAGGCATGATTTTTTATTATTCATTTTCTTGTATACAGATTGTCACGTGATTTTTCGATTCACGGTCACAAAGCGACTCCGGCTACCGATACAGATAACGTTCTCGCTTTCCGGTTCCCTTCGGGTCGCCATCCTCTGACCTAGCAGCCTGACCGGCCGCGCATTTCCGTAACCGTCCGCTCGCGTTCGCGAATCCAGTTGCCTTTGCTGATTTTACGCGACCCCAAAGGTCAGTACCCACGGTTGCGTTTCTCGATTTCACGCGGCCCAAGAAATCTACAGGATCCGTGAAGTCATCGCCTTATCTGATAAGTCCCGTCAGAGCTCTCTTTTTGCAGAGTTGGGCCTGTTCCACCCTGACTCCCAGGTCCTACCGGCTCGTCAGTTCCTGGTGAAAAAATAATTGGCCGCCTGGCTTGGCGGATGCAGGAGCGAAGGGTGGACCAGCTGAAGATGATGTAACTTGGTTCTTGGAGTTTTCCTTATCGGTGTCCGGTTGAGAAAGATACGTTACAGGATATACACCTTATATCTACTTCTTGTCTGGTAACTGAAGTGCATCGATGCATCGGTGCAATGCACTGCGTATCTAATACCCCGTCTCGTTAGAAGCCTCTTACCTTTTTTTACCGGTAAAAAGACACCAAGGACCCTTTCAAGATGGCAACTCCATTCAATCACCGCAGGACGGTCGAACCTTTCATTCTTCGGGCTGTACCAACCAGAACGGCCCGGGAATATAAATAACTAGAAAAATAGTGAGTCAACCCGATGCGAAAAGATAACGACCTACCCTATCCAGCCATGCCCTACATGCTCTAAGGAATTCTGTCTCCACTTCTCTATTTCGCTTCCCACCGTTCTACATTTTTCTTTTCATTCCATCCTATTATTAGATCTAGCGAATATACAGTAAAATTATTGTACGCTCCTCTACTTGACAGGAAAAAAAAGAATTAAATTTATTTAATAGCTAGAAAAAATCGACCGTAAACAACCCAAGTGATTATTTAGCAGGATGCGTCCTAAAACGAAGGGAAGTCACGAGAGTAAACTCTTAAAGGATATAATTGTGAAATTTACTATACGAGTCTAGACTGAATTTATACTCCAGGATGCACCGATAAAAAATTAATGGTCAGTGTTGCCAATCGTTACCAGATACTATGATTTATATACATATATATGTCTATTGCATATCCTAGTAATAATAGGGGTAATGACGATGATAATATTCTACCTGAAACTCAAGTGTTACTTTCGTATTCTCGTTACGATACGAGTGGGAGCATTTAAGCCACAATAAATGTCGTTATACGACACAGCAGCTGTCGTAATGGCTGGTCCGGTATAGGGAATTAAGTACCGTACACACCTGTCGTTACGAGTGGATATTAACCACATAAGTTTCATACTCCTCTGCGCGAGATTGCAAACGCTTCAGAATGGATACGTTCTACGCGAGAGCAGTAGCCATTTGAGAGTCTCCATGAAATGAAGACAGTACAATTTCAATGAGAGAGAGAGAGAGAGAGAGTGATGCGGCGAGGGATAACGAAGAGAGAAAGATAGAAATATAGATTCGTGTTATGACCGCAAGAGGGAGAATGGCATAGAGTAAGGGACCCAAAGTAGACGGGGTTAAATTGGTATTGGGGTGGGAGGGGGGGGGGGGGGGTCCGATTATGGCAGATCACGATTTCCCACGATAATAAATAACTATCGATCGACGATCGTTAAATTATATGAGGTAATTATTAATGCCCTTACAATGGCCCAGTGTTCGCAATCACGTTCGAATTTCATTGTTTGCCAAGCACAATCGTACCGCGTGCATTAATTTATGCTTCTGCGACATATACACATGATTAGCATTATTAATGCACGGTGGCCGCAACGTTACGGGTTACATACGCTTTTCTACTTTGTAAAGGGCGGCAATTTCAATTTGCATTTATCTGCGTTCGGCAGGGGGGATTCAATTTGATATTCTAGAATCCTGTTGTCGTAACGTAAGTCATATTAATGGAAATTCGTATGAAATTAGACGAACTGAGAAGCATTTTTTTTTTTATAAATGTAAAATCCTTTTATCGATAAGTTAAATCATCAGCAGTGAGGTTTGCTTGAAAATTTTTATTTGCGCGCTATCTATGCCGGTAAAGTCATTTTTCCTGAGTATATTCGAAAATACGAACTCTTACATCTGGTCGGTAAAAGAAAAAATAATGAACGCCATTATTAGGGTAGAGATATTTTTTATCTCAGTAATTTCAATAATTTCGTTAATTACCATTAGGAATATTAGCACGAACTTACGCCTCTACCTATATACATAATGGATGAACAAGGGCGATGCTGCTGCCATCCCCTTTGCCGAATTAATTATGAGGAAAGTCAGGGGTCTTTTCTAATGTTTTCTACAATGGCCACCTATTTCGTATTTTCCATAGGTATACCACTTAATTGCACATTCCTTAAAATTATATTAATATCTTCCCTTATCAATTTGCAGATATGATCAGGGGCGTATAGCGAAAATAGAATTTGGAGGAAAATAATTGATAACATTCCCATCAAAATTATTTCGTGTATCATCCCCCATTAGTCATCCCCCTTATACGTATTATTTATGATTCTCCAAGCCACGACGATCGGTATGGGCAAAAATAATTAACCCTTTCTTGTATTGTCTGAACGCAGCCATCACGAGGGTCTCTCGTCGACGAAGGGCGATTTCGTTACCCGTTGGGGTAACAACTCTCGTTTTTAACCCTTTATGCAAGAGGGCCGAGATTAAAGGGCGGCGTTGCCGCTCAATTTCCCAAAGTATTTCGACAGTCACAGGAGGAGCCACTTCCGGTTAGACTGACGTTTCAAATCCCTATCACTTCTTCCCGTTACTTTAGGCTTAGTGCGCAGCCCCCAGTAGGCACCCTCTGCTACGATCACTGTCACCCCTCACTGAGTATACGGCCACTACTTTCGTGGTGGCCTTTGCGCGTGAATCAATGCCGCCATAAGAACCAGCCCCAAGGACCGTCGACGATTTGATTGGTCTCGCGTGGCGGCGTGCATATTAAGTCGCCGATATTTGAATATCAAAAGTAGCGCGACCTGCCAATTTCCATGAGAGTCAAGGCCGACTGCGGGGAAGGGAAGTCGCTGCCTCCTGGCGATCTTCTTCGACGAGGCTTCAGCCTCGGGCGCCGCAGCCGACCGAGGGTTGTTTGCGGTTCTCCAAGGGCCAATTTTCTCCTGGAAATTCCAAGCGACGGAGTCGCCCCCTTAATCATCGTTCACAATCGGCGAAAATTAACCAACCAGAAATTGCATATCCGTTTGTGACATCGGACTGCGTCCATTATACAAAACGTAACATGGATATGTTTTTGAAAAATCGACAAAATTGAAAATTAAAAATTAATGCTATGCCATCATTATGGCGCATATCTATGATAAGCACTTATCACTTCCGCCAAACGCACAGCCTAGGTTTCGCAGCCACCATTGATGCTCCTTTATATTTTCGATGAATCCTTCTTCAATCTCGATATTGATCCTCATCCACAGTCTCTTTGTATCTCATCGGATGCCTTTGAGTTTTGCATCTACCTAAAAAAAGTTTTTTTTACATTATTTACTTAGCTATATTCATATGCGATATATGAAAATATATAGGATTTTCTATAGCCTAATACATAGTACCAACCCCGTACGTCAGCTAGTATATCCGGTTGCTAGTAACTCGAATATTCTTCCAAAGAACTAAAACTCCAAGCAATGTCCCTAGACCGTTGGCAACAATGTCAGTGTTGTTATTCGAATCGATAAATAATCCAGCAAGAGCCCGAAGTACACGACTGCTTAACGTATCTTTGCCATATTTCAGAGGCGCGCGACGCTTTCGAACTTTATTCGGGTTTACCGAGAGCGGAAGGAGAAGGACTAAGAAGCAGGAAGCAGGACTGAAGAGGGAAACGGCGAGGCGAGGTAGAACAGCCTGTTCTAAGGCTGGCTGTGCGATGGAGAGTCACTCCGTTATCGCCCTACGCGGAAAACTATTTATCAACTTCCAGTTCCGCCTTCTATTTACCTCGAGCGAAAAGTTTGTCCATTTTTTTGTTGTGACCACGAAGCCTCCTGACGAGGGTCTGACGTATATTAATAAAACAGTCAAATCGCACCGGGCTAAGTTATCGGTACAGGTTATACCTAGTGAACGCTACCGGAACCTTAAAGGTGGGCAGCGATGTCGAGTACATGCGATATAATGCTAATTTCCAGCAGAAGCATAGGCAACCAGATGCAGAAATAAAAATCGCACATTGGAAACGACTGTGGCTGCGTCGCTCTTTGCTACAACCCGATACGGTTGACGAGGCAAAAAAATGTCCAATGCTCTGAGTAAATTACATAAATATCGGAAATGAAATGTAAATAACTTAACCGTGAACGAGCGATTTGCCATATATTTATTATAATTATGAGCAAGGAAAAGATCAACAACCAGCAGAAAATGTAGAGTTATTTTAGAATGTTTTTACTGGCTGACATGACTCGGGACGCATCTACTTACTAATGGGACGAATCGACCGAACGAAAGTTTTACCAACCGATGAAAAATAAATTTCTGTAAAATGTATCTGTATATACTGGGGTCGATTTTTGTTAGGTGATAAATTTAGTATACGCGAAATACGAGACGAACGAGTTGAATAAGATGGCGCAGCGATAGATAATACCCAGAGAGCCAGAAGGTTGCTCTAGTGAACTGACACAATGAGAGTTGCCTAAAAGCTTTTCTTTGAGGAGAAAGGATCAGATTCATTAGACACTCTCAATGACGGTCGAGGGCAACGTGGATCCGGGGAAGAACGAGGGAGGGTAAGGAGGTGCGAGAGGGGCCGGGAGGGGGATGCTGGAAAGGTGGGATTCCAGGAGAATTTTGGTATCATAAAGGAGTTTCGTGTTTCTGCGTAGCCTTTTGTTCTACCCTGGAGCTTTTGCGTGTCTTAGGCGTCCCCTTCTTCGGCAGGCTGACTTGCCGAAAGAAAGTCTCATTGTTTTATTGTGCGGAGTGCCAATAAGCCGTAGGGATCTTCGTTTCTTATTGGACTCCGACGATATACCCATCTATACCCACTTACGCCCACCTACCCCACTGGCAGCTCTAATAACGATAACAGCCTTACTGTATCTATAGGGGAGAGGAAGGTGACAATATATTCCGTAGGAAAGGAGGAATATCCCTAAATATGACAAGACCCAAATTTCACAGTCCGATAGATAGTCCTGAAAAAATATTCAATTTCACTAGAGATCATCCGTATACCTGAATTTCGGCGTCCAGTCTCTAGGAGCTGAGCGGCAAGACAGGAGCGGAAAAACGTGGCGCAAAGGGGCCCCGCCGAAAGCCTCCAGAATTCATTCAACTAATGCGAGGGGACTGACAGCTCACTTAGTCTTTGTCCATGAACCGCGCTGATATCCATCCATCCAAGTATGCCTACTCTTTGAGGGTAGGTTAGTTGAGGTATTTTTAGATCGGGATTCTCGTCCTGATAAAGAGGAGGAAAACAAAAAGAATTAATGCAGAACCTTTCTAGAGTTTCGATTCGGAGCAATCATTCTCTACTGTACCGACATAAAAATAATATCTAGAAAATTTTACATCCAAATTCATATAAATAATTCTCGATTGCGATTCTTCGCGTTTATGATAAACATTTGAGAAAAAAAAATGTCGTACGTCACTACATACGTGGTACGGACATTCGTAGGAAATAAATTTTTAAACAGCGCCGTTGACTTATCTGTGGCGCAATAAGGAACGTGCCGGATGATATGAGAAAAGTTTAAATACCTGGGACAGCGGTGTTTAATGCAAAAGCGCGCTTACGAAGTAAGTTTTTTTACTGCGCGTCATCCGGGATTTACGATTTTCTAAGCAAGTACTTATAGCGCGTAACCAGCCCGTTAGTACGTGGAAAGGAAGAAAAGAAAAATTCAAATTTTTCGCAGCGGCTCGAAGGACAAAGAGCCAAGAAATTCCCATGGCGAATACACTTGGACCGCGTGCTCATAGAATTACGAATATATTTCAAGTACCTGAAATCTTCTCTGGGCAGTAACCGAGTACCTGGATACAGCGGTCAATTCCCGCGTCAAGTGACGCAATTACCGGGAACGAGACTTCGTTGGACTCGGAATTTCATGTGGTTCCCGTTAAGACCGTCTAGGTGAGTCGACTCGGCCATGACTCCCGTTCATAATTGGCCCTCAGCGAGAGTAGCTGGCAGCTTCATTACGCAAATTGACCAGCTCGTAAGTGGCGCGACGGCTCAAATCGAAAACCGCCACTTATACACCGACGTTAAATTCGAGAGACCTTAATTCACTTAGGTAAACCAGAAATTCAGTGAAACAGCACAGTTGACTTTGGCGTCTTGAAATTTCATTAGGTATATTTACAGAGAAAAAAGTGACGTGCCTGATGCATATTTGCCCAATGACAGAGAGAGAGAGAGAGAGAGAGAGAGAGGGAATTCGAAATCGAGATACAGGTGGGTGAGAGCTCAATAGGAAGCAGCTGGATGAAGGATGAGGACTCTGAAGAACAACACAGAAAGAAGGTCCTTTGAAACTTTTCGAAATTGTCTCCACAGACCCTTTACAAAGTACCTCGTGAATGTCTCGAACTCCTATTGAAAATATTTCAAGCTTTTTATGGAGCAGGTTAATTCGAATTATAATCAGCTTAGTTCCTCGTTAGGAAATCTTTTTTCTCCCTTTTTCTACCCCTGATTTCAACGAGTCTCCATCACTCCCTCTCTCAGCCTCTCCTCTGTCTCTCTATCACTCTCCCTGATGTGTCACTGGACCACCTTAATCTTTCTCTCTCGTTAGAACTTTTCTTTCGCTAACTTTTCCTTTTCGATTTTTGGCCCTCCCGCCCCCCCCCCCTCCTCTACTCCACACAGCGAACTCCGAAAACTGCGTGTGGGAAACTAACATAAAATTCTACAACCGTATTGAAACTTTTGGATAACTGGGAGAGTAAGGGTGGCGATGAAGGTGATGAGATAGGAATACGAGTGAACGGAAAAGAAATGGTTCAGACGAAAATGAAGAAGAAGAGGAAAAGAAGATTCGTATAGATCGTCTCATTCGTTGTGGGTTTTCATTCACAGCATCTTCCGGGATACCTATTTCCAGTCCTCTCAGGCGCTCGGGATGTCCCGTCGAGGCGTCTACACCCTATCTTTGTCTCCTTTTCTCTCTCTCTCTCTCTCTCTCTCTCTCTTTCTTTCTCTCTCTCTCTCTCTCTCTCTCTCTCTCTCTCTCTCTCTCTCTATCTCTCTCTCTTTCTCTCTCTCTCTCTCTCTCTCTCCAACAACACCATCTATGCCGACTTATTTCGTATTCATGCTATCATACTTTTTACAAGATCACAGCTTAGACCTCGAGATATTGTGCAATTTTCTGCTCTCCCCGAGCCGTTACCAGGATCATTTTCATTCGCCGGGTAACGCAGCCACATAAAACGTAAGACGGAATAAGCCAGTAATCGGAAGAGACCAGCGAATGAGCCCCGACCAAGGGAAACGTTCGTAGTGTAATTCCCAAAAGAAATGCAGCTATTTAAGTGCATCCAGAGAGTCCTCTTCAGTATTTTCGACGAGTGGAGCAGAGCTATACATATACGGCCACCGTCTATAGGGTCTGGTATACATATAGGTGCCTCCTCCGCAAGCGATTCGATACCACCCTTTGAGCTTCGGAGCAGAGCAGAAGGGTGGTTAGTGAACGGCAACGGAAACCATCCCCCTTGGTTCAACGTGGGGTCATTATCCTGGGGATTACAAATTTGTGGACCTGCAGAGATAGCTCGTTTGCCAGCAAACGGTAGCCACGTCTATACATATATATATAGCTACTTCGAATCCCTTGTATGAAGAGGAGAAACCAAGGGAAGAGATGTTGGCAGTTGGTACCTACCGGTAGACATCGACTGTTTGGTAGTGGTACGCACGTAGCGTAGGGAGAGATCAGCATGTGCAGGAGGATGCAAATGTGAGTATTGTGCGCTTATCAATGGATTCTCGGATATATTGTTCTCGGATGAGTGACGTTGCATTGTGCATCATAGGAGATGCGAGGGTGCCGTTTTGATTGGAAATGCACGCGCACCGCGGTCTCCGAGTCCTTCGCGGATTCGACGTAAAGCGTAGAGGGTGGAATTAAAATGCCGCAAGAGACGCTAAAGGAGGCTGCACAGTCTCAAAGGCCCCAGAGGAGAGGTGTGAGATTAAAGAGGAAAAAAAATAAAAATCTGCGGTAAAAGATGCTGGGGATATAAGGGAGATGAAAATTTACCGTGAATCGACTGTAGGAGCCAGAATCATCCCTGCACTGCCCTCGCTGCTGCCACCCCGTGCTTTTCGATGTCTCTCCGGAGCTCGAGCCTGCACCGGGTACTTAGGTAACGTACAAGCTCAGCGTCTCCTCAGGAAGTTGAGCAGCCCTTGCGACGAGTGCGTTTGCCTGGTACCTTGAAACCAACAGGGGGTGGTAACAGCTAGCAGCCCTAAAGCGTTGTCGCGATATTAGGTTGCCTGAAATGTTACACACTCCTTCCAGGGAGGATGGAGCGGGGAAGGGTGGATGAGCGAAGGGAAACGGAGGAAAAGAGTGGGCGAGGGGAGGAAGAAGCGAAGGGGAGGAAAAAGTAGGGGAGGTACTCTGAAGCCCTTGGCCCTCGGGCTACGCAACTTGTAACAACCTCTCTCTTAAACTCCCACTCTGGTGGCGCCCGAAGGGCTCTTACGGTACTCGCGAGGTGACGCGAAACCCTCGACCAAACTGTTGTTTGTCATCGTCAATGTCAGGTGGGTTCTTTTGTTCTGCTCTGCAGCGTTACTACAAAACTAATTAAAACTCCCCTCCACCCTTAATTGGTGAGAATAATTTCAGTAAAAGGTCAATCGTAAGGATAGCTATATACGAACTAGTTATCAGTTTGAATGGAAAGCCGGATATCATGCCTGTCGCGAGATCTTCATCGCTGGTCCATGAAAGACTCTAAATATGAATCTCGGAATCTTTCGAACGAATTTTCCACCCCGAAAAACTAGCTCTATCCAAATTCCTCGGGGTGTCTTGGAATGCGCTGAGAATTCGATTTACCAAGCAAATCGAATCGCGCACGCTGGATTGGATCTTCTCAAAAACTACCCCTTGGCCGAGATGGCTATTCTGCCATCAGATATGCTGACGGCGGTGGACGGGCGCTCGGCTTAGGAAGGGGCGCTAGTCCTAGTGCACATAATGAAACTATATAATGAACGCCGACTCCTCGTAAGATTATTGATCAGTGCCAGATGGAGAATTCCGAATTCAGCTCAGACAGCCAGCAGCGCGGCTTGGTATTCACGAGGCGTCACGACCGGATGAGACCATGGCTGACAAATGCGATGTGTGCGTCTCACATATATCGAAAGGAATCCGCGAGCCGGTTGGATAATCGTTTGTTCCGACGATCCCTTACGAGCGGAGCCTCGCTTTGTATTCCTCAAAGAGACTTAGTGCAGATTCCTACTTCTAGGTTAGGAACTTATGGCTGATCATGTTATGCAATTATCATACCCGTACGACCTTTCGAAGGCGTCTCATTTTTTGAGCACGGATGGACCTGAAATCGGTCTGGAACAGACTCGGAGAACTTGGCTGTGTAAAGGACGCGTCACTCTCGCACTGACCCCACATGACGCAGGTCGCTCCTATAAATATATCAAGTCGCCTTAGGACTGTCACTCGGAAGCTTTTAAAAGTGGTCCAGCTTCCGCGACTCGTCCGACCCTCTCTACGTCCCGTTACGCAAAATGAAGCTTCTCAGGACTCCCTCTTCGAAGATGTACCCTTAAAATGGGCACCCTCAGAGAAGGTTCTTCGTCTGACAAATCTATAAGCTCTTTTCTAAGAGTTCTTGGGACGGATGAAGCTTCTGCCGCGTGGTAAAAGTGGCGAATCTTGGAGAAGATGGGACGAAAAATTCGCACGATGAATAATTTTATATAAAAGGAGTGCGGATGAGATGCTAATTTTTTGTGTCCTTATCAACTCCGTTCTTAATCAGAAGTGAGGGGTTCTTGTATACGATAGGTATGGCATTCACCCCTTTGCCAGGATTAAAGGTGGAGCATCGATGACGTGCGGTTCGATGGACTATTTTATAGGGGTTGAAAATGTTCTGCTCGAGGATTTCATTGTCTGGGACACGTGTGACACTTCAGCAGGGGGTTGTAAATGTTCTACTAGAGTAAAGACGACTCGACAATGAGGATCACGAGGGAATGGAAGAGGGTAGCAAGTGCGCAGCGGAGGAATGTCAAAATGAGAAAAAAAAGGGAAAAGGGTTGACGAGTCAGAGGAAGCATACCGTTAGGGACGGAGGACCAAATGGGGATGAGACGCGGGGTGGTTTGGTTCATCCCTACTTTTCATTCTTCCCTTGTTGTTCCATTCTCCGGAAGATCAGCGGTGGGCTTATTGCCTCATGAATATGTATAGAAGAGGTCGCCGCCAGTAGCGTAACAAGTGTAAGGTACCAGTCAGGATAGGTATAGAACACAGGGGTGTCATCATGACATCAGAAAGGGATGACAATTCTTTCCTTTTTTTTTTCTTCATTTAAAAATTTCACGTCGATATTCCGCAATGCCGATTGGTCGTATAGCATTTCCTACTTTTCACGGTTAACGTTACCAGCGACATGGCAGATATTATGTAAACGATGATCACGAGTGACATGTGAGTTAGCGAACAGGCTGGTGAATTTTGAAATACGCTGTTTTCCATTTTTAAAGAAGGTAGTTGATTTTGAAAAGAAAAACTTTTGCAAACGCGCCTTAATAATTTTGTATCTCACTGTATAAAGACCTAACCCTGACTGAAAAGTCTATAGCGTTAAAACGAAGCACGAATCGAAGGAATAATCTTTTTCAAGATTTCCTTACTGCAACGGTAATTGAATCCTCGACGAGATTTTTCTCGTCTTCGAAAAAAATTACGTCGAACGACGTCGACGTCGTCGACGTGTAATGCAGCTGATTCTCGCAGCCTTCGAGGATGAAATCATGGACGCCCGCGGCTATCATTAAGTGTCGCAAGATTTTTATCGGAAACTCACACTCTGGTAAAAGTTTTGATCTTCTTATTTCCCGTTGAAAGCTCTTTCACTCGGTCCACTCCATTCATGAGCAAAAGTCTCTTACCCGGGAATCACCTGTCACATCCGTTCAGATATCCGAGCTCCACAATTGTCTTGCACATTTAGGAGACGACCCGTTGACTTCCGGTTGGAAAATTGGTTGGCGCGAGACAGTCTGGGCCGGCGTCGATCAGATGCTAGGTTAAATGATTAAAAACATTGATGAACATTTTTTCAGAATTTTACAGGTTCTTTGTATTCTAGGTCTATCGCTCATCCAATCAGCTCCACAGCTAATTACATTTTCAAAATCAGACACTCATAATCTTGTATACATGCTTGTGTCCAGGTCGAGGAATTCTTAGGAACCTTGTACCCAGTTGCCTACGTACCTAAACCACCTCTAAGTATCTACCTATGCCTACCCCACTAGGTTGACCAGGAACGTCGGCGTTTAAAGCGAATGCGGAGACCCAGGCCGCGAGCTCCTTAGGAATCTCGGTAATATCGCCGCGAAGAACTTTTGTTCCTGAAGAACAAAGAACCTTGAGGGACAGATGGACGCTCATGGTCTTCTGCGTAAAACAAGCAGCTTTTTGGTAAGATCCGTAAGAGAGCGAGATGAAAGAGAAATAGAGAGAGCGAAAAGTAAATCACGAAGAGACAAGTTTCTGGAAGAGATCGAGGAAACAAAGAAAAGACCAAAAAGTCTTGAAAGGATGGGAGGAAAAAAAATATTGAAAAATAGAGCCAACTCTGGAAGCTGCCTATCTTAAAAGACGAAAGACAATCGATTGAAGGGAACTTTTTCTACGTCCTAGGTCAAGTCCGACGAATGAACCTGATCCTGCAGAAGATCCGTAATTTTGGAGGTGGTCCTGGCGAAATCAAATCTCGTCCCGGGATCGCGCATGGACGTTGATCACCGAGCGGACGGTCAAGGGTGAAAATTCGGGTACTCTCGACAAAAAATGGCCGACTTCAGACCGATGCGGCTAATCATGGACTCCAGCAGTGAACCGTGAGAAATGACCGGATCCGTTTGGGGCATCTGCTCTCACCCAGGACGTAACGCGTCTGCTTTTCTTGTCGATCTCCCACAGCGAGAACGGCCTCCTCGCACGTCACGCGAGAGAAAAATGTTCTACTAGACCTACTGATCGTGTCCAGTAAGCTAAGATCGATACCGAACAATGCGACATGTTTTTCTACCTTTCCTAACCCACAGGGAATATCGATTGGAGCCTGCATGGAAAAAATGGTCCAAGCTAACGTGCAGCGAATTCAAAAATATTTTTCATTATCGCTAACGATACTCTACGCGTGTCTGAAATTCAACTCAATGTCAGATGTAGATCACCTTATTCATAAACGTCAGTTCCGATACACCTCGTGATTTGAATGTAGCCGCGAACGTGGCGGGAAATTTGAAAGATCCATTCGAGACCCCGCCAGAAGTAAAAGCAGAATATTACGCTTGACTTTATGAATAAATAAGTATAGGTCTATATGACTTTACTCGATGAAAATTTCAAGTGATTTTTTTTTCTCCTAAATCTTAGGCGACTCCAATTTTCTTAATATAAAAAAATGAAAGTAAATTCCCTGTACGCAGTTACGGTGATAGCTTCGCTTTCAAAGGGACTAAATACTCGATCCTACTTTACCGACGGAGGTAAAGGATATTGGCAAAGAGGAGTGGAAGCCGTGGTCGTTACTGCTGAAAAATAAATATGAGACAATGCGAGCAATAGGATGAAGTGACTATGGAAAGAAAATTTCTACGGCGAGAAAACTTTTAGAAACTCCTCAGAGCTTCTGCTCCCTGTCGAGGTGAGAAATCTACGAGTCGTAATCGACGCGAGAAAGGCAGGATTAAATGACGCGTAAGAGGCGTAATAAGCGTCCCTTTAAAACGTCAGTAAGTCCTCCTTCGCATAAATAAAATTGCGTACTCGTTGCAATAGAACGAAGGAGATCGCGAAAGCGAGGAAAACTATCGGGAAGCTCCTGGGTATATTCGTAGAAGTTGAAAACTTGTACCAATAAACCTGAAACTTAACCACTCGAATTACGTGAAAAGGAAGGCGAATCAAATCTCCTGTAAAAGTCTTATAAGTTGAGAAACGACGTCACCGTTGGGCGATACGGATTCCTCGAGATATTCAATATGAATACCGACGGTCCGTGTTACGTAAACTTACGTATCTTTTAAAGCACAGAATCCAGTAGCACGAATACTCGATAAATGTAAAAATAATAAAATTCTATAAGAATAGCCTTATCGTCACAGACTTCACACAGGCAACATGACGTCTTGACTATAGATATATATATAAGCTACGGCATACAGCGTATAGCACACAGAGAATCTACTTCGAATTTCTATCCTGTTTCCGGTGCATCTCGTGTCGCGACTGCATCCTGGTATCCGTTTTATCAAGCAGTAACTGCATCCTGGCTTATCGTTCTGGATGCATAACAAGAATCCTAAAGCGAGAAACCCCGAAGCATCAAGCCTGTCGCTCACTCATTTGCTATACCGGATCACGTGGATTCACGTGGATTCACGTGGAAAGCTTCCGACCGGAAGTGAGTAACGGACGCCGTGACAGCATCACGCGCCAAGTTAACTTCTACGAAGTACAAATTGAAATTTCGAACGCTGGTAAATACGCTTTTTCGTATCGCAGCGTGCATTTATATTTCTGCTAAATAAACAAAAAGCCATTACCCATATTATCATGGGGAAAATATTATTTGTAAATAGTGATATATAAATATTATGTATAATCGAAACGATATAAATGTTATACATAAATAGTAACGGCTTACGGCGGATAGAAAAAAAAATTTTTAATCTGCCTCACAGTTATGAACTCTTATGGAAAATTTCATTTGACGTCACGTAACGGTATCTCTATTCCGTGGGACCTGTTAAGGATTCTACGCTAGGGGCAGATTTACGAAAATCGCAATGCCACGTATAAGCGTCTCGGGTCACAAGTCAATAAGGGTTGTGGTTCAGGCGGAAGGAAGGAGAGGTAAAGGGGGAGGCCCGATAGCAGCTAAACCCAAGGAGCTATGCGGGAATATGAGGATTGCCGCAGGTCACGTCAAGCTTCATTTAAAATAAATAAAAGCGAAAACGCACCGAGGGTAGAAAACTGGGATGAATCTAGTAGGTAAACGGATCAAAGTTAAGCCGATGGATCCTTATATCCTGCGTTTGCGACGGCAGCCAGGAACATGATTACAGCAGATTTATGACTTCTATGGTTATGTCCGTGGTTATGAAAAGTGTACAGGACTATGACGTAAAAAAAAATATACAGAAGAATTTTTTTTAGAAATTCCTAAGACATATATATATACAAGTGGGAAGGGCCGTTGTCGATAAATAAATCATCCCTTAAATTGTAGACTTTTATGTATGGCACTTGGTCGTGATTCGAGAAATGGTTGGCCTGGAAGGAAAAAAATTATGGCGACGCAGACGACGTGGCACGAGGTCGTCGTCGATCTTACGCGGGTCGGTAAGTTAGGAATCTACGGTACCGTCGGTGTTACGAAATCACGATAACGCGTACCGAGCGTCTCATATACAAGGTGTACACGAAATATCGTGAAAATCATATAATAGTGATCACGAGGTACCCGTTGGGGTAGGTCCGGTCGTTGCGAACTTGGCTAACGTTTGCCAACGTAAGGGGAAGGGCTGATCATTCCCCTATCTCGCGATACCCAATAAAATATTTGATTCGAACTTGAATTTTGAGGGTTCGAATTCGATTGTTTTCTTTACGCGAGCGTCCGTAGGGAGCGACGGCGTGAACAGATTTCCTATAAATTTGCGGGTACGTCGTTGTGGCAATATGGAAGAAAACGACGTTCTACAAATAGTCGACCGATTTTATAAAATTCGCTACTGGAGATTTTGCAAAAAATTTTGAAAAAATTTTACTTCCGTTTTCCATCAAAATTACAAAGATCGAGAAATTATACAAAAATGGGACAAAAAGATCCTGGAGTGATTGCCGCGACCGCTAGCGACACTCTTGACCGATTCGATCTAAAAACACTCGCACGGCAGATCCATTCCCGAATTTATCTTCTCGAAGATGAGCTCAGCTTCCTCATTTTACGATTATCAACTTCCCCCGTATCCTCGAATGTTCTCGCTCTCGTTTTATTCCTGACAGCCTTACGAAGGTTCAGGCTCTTAATATTCAGGACGTGGTCGCCTGTACGTAACCGTTGTTATTCCAGAGATCGAACGAAGAGGAGACCCGACAGAGGAGAAACAGTGTGCTTAAAAATTCAAGGATACCAACGGAATAACTTGCGAAGAAGCATCCCCTTGGCCAAAGCAAACCTTCGCAGCGTCCTCGCCACTTCCCGGCCCTGACCGTCCCGTGTCCTCGGTCTGCTCCTCTCCCTCCCCCTCCCCGCCGCCATTCTCCCATAGACAAACCCATCCGAAGAAATATTTATAGACAATCGACGCTGAAGAAAATCGATAGACTCCACCGAGCGCGAAACATTCGAGGAAAAGAATCAACAGACTGCCGGGATGATTTTCTTGGTAAATGCAAATTCATCGATCACGGGAAGTGACGTCGACAGCGGTTAATCGGTCTAACATCCCCGGAACAATAAATTTAATATACTGACTGGTTCTTACCTATACATACCGTAACTCCATCTACTTTACTACACTCTCGTGTCTTCCTTTTCCGTCTTTCTTCTCCCACGAGAATCTCCTCTATATTTATTTATCTCCCAGCCGCGTTTCCAAAGAGATTTGTGGTCGCAGGATCCACCGAAAATATCAACCCAGTCGACGAGTTCACGTTGAAGAAGTTATCCTTGACAATCCATACGAAATCCAATTCACGATGCTGTCAATAATAATCGCCGGATCGATCTGTCCTGCTTATCTTATGTTTCCTCGTGTACGTTTATACATCTCAAAATAATCTATAACGATGCCGTGTGCACCTTTTAATACCAAAAAGAAAACAATATTATAAAAGGCCTCGTAAAACGTGTCGTACTGTTTTAAATAACGGCGGAAACACTACAGACCAATCGGAATGCAGTTCCTGCGGAAAGAGCCAATGGCCGTTCCCCCTATCGACATCCTCGATTAACCATTAAAAGTGGACTGCGTAGTAACGTGTTGCGTAATGGAATCAGCAATGCGCTCGTCACGTGCAAAAGAAGCAGAGTGAAAAGAGAGTCCAGACGAGAATGGAAAGTGTCGCCGGAGGTATCGATCGTTGGCGAGGAAAAGTGGCTCTTGTTACTGGCGCAGCATCTGGAATTGGTGCAGCAATTACAAAAGCTCTGCTGGAAAACGGCTTAACGGTAGTTGCGGTGGATGTGGACAGTCAAGGACTGAATCGCATGAGAGAGCAATTACGAACTGACGATCTACATCCGATCGAGTGCGACCTGTGCGAGGAAGAGGATCTGAATAAAGTGTTCGAATATCTAAAGTGTAATCTGGGCGGAGTGAACGTGCTGGTGAATAACGCCGGTGTAACGGATTACAAAAAAATAATTGGTAAGACAAATCGAGGCGTAAGAAAACAAAAAAAAATTTCATTTTTCACCGCAGCGAGAGACGAGTACGAGAAAAAAAAGTGTATATACAACGGTTCAAGAAATCTTTACGGATGCTGTGAAGGGGGAGGGGGGGGCAGGAGCGAGAAAATTGATGAATTAACGCGAGAGAGACGCGTGCGTCGCGACGTCAGGCTGCTTTTGTATTTCTGATGTTTCTTTGGGCGGCTCCTTAAAAATTCCATAAATTATCCTTTCAGAGAGCGACAGGGCGGTGTTCGCAAAGCTGCTAAATATTAATGTCCTCGCAGTAGCCACGTGCGTCAGCAAGGCCGTACGTATGATGCGAGAGAGCAATGCAGAAGGTCACGTTTTCAATATCAACAGGTATCTAAGCAAAACCCTTAATACCTAAATCTAACCTAACCTAATCGCTATTAACTATTTAGTAAATCTAACCCTTATTTCGGGTGGCTTCTGCACGATACGTTTATATAAGCCAGTCTTGTTAATCGGTATTAATTAACGCGGTCACGAGGCTAAACGCTGGGTCGCAGCTGCGTTACCAATTCCACCCTCTATTAACGACCTTCTTCTCTCCTTCGTGTCACTATATCTATATGTTCTTTATTCACTTGAACGATATGTATATATATGTATTATTTTTTTACTCTTCTTTTTATTTCTCTCTCGCGCGAGTAAACTCCGCGTGTAACCGTGTATCCACTTCGGTCAATTGTTTCCTCGACGCAGTTTACTGGGCCATGAAATTCCTGAAGGCGTCCTCGACGATGTTGACGGCTCCAACGGATGGAATTTATATCCCAGCTGTAAGCATGCGACTGTCGCCATGACGCATACTGTACGACGTGAATTGGCTAAAATCAAAGTTCCAATCAGAGTTACGGTAAGATTGATTGAGAAACGATGATTTTTGTGTATCGATGAAATTTCTTTTTTAACGATTTTTATTCTATACAGAGCATCAGTCCTGGGCTGGTCAGAACGAATATCAGTGCGCATGCGCCGTCTCTCAAGAAATTCTTTGATACATTGGAATGTCTAGAGCCAGAGGATGTGGCCGACGGTGTCGTGTATGCACTGGGTACACGTAGCAAGGTACAGGTACGTAAAGTTGGGAGAATCGAATAATTTTTAATGTGCAATGAAAAATTCCGGCATGGAGCTAATTTTAATTTATGGGAGAGTTAATGAAGTTAAGTCGTAAAAAGTTTTTCTTTTTCTCTGTTTTTTTTTAGATAACGGAACTTACGATACGGCTAACCGGTGAACTCTGAAGTAAATATCTGGATGAGAATTTTCGCAAGAAACTCTATGGGGCTTCGTTCTCGTCTGATTGTAAAGGGACAGAGGACGCTCGATGGATTTTACTTTTCTCACTGTTATTTTCACTTCCTTCAATTAAATGGAGCATCGGCCCAGAAATCGATTCCTCGTCGAGGACAGGGAGGGTCGTTTCTCATGAAAATCACGCTCCCCCGTTAAGCTTTGTTATCGTAACAGGTCGACTTCCAATTTTATAACAAAATTGTAATTGCGTTCTTGACGAAGGACGAACCCATGAAATTTGAAATTCCAGAGGCAGACCATTTTTTGCGTCCTGGGCTTTGGGTGGTATCGCATTGCTCGGGTAGCAAATTCAAGAAAGCCAAAAAAGGGATGTCAAAATTATATCACAAGGCGAGAAAGAGATCAAAAGAAATTTACAGAAAATTTCGTAGCTTCTACGTTGTAAGAAATTCCAAATGATTGGAAAGAAAAAAAAAACACGTCGTGGACACCACGTAGAAATATGAAATTATGACGATGTCGTTAATAAGAGAAAAAAATGAACTATATTTTTCATGTCAGCGTATACAACATAAATGAACCGGATACTCAATGCTGTAGCTCCATACGGTACAGCACGTGGCACCACTGTGTACATTTCATTATCGGCCCTCCGTTTCTTTATTTGGGTTTCCCTCGATATTCTTGCCTGATTATTGTTTGTTTTATATATTAAGTAGGTAGGGGGTCGGCTGCCGGACTCGGGACCGATAGAATAACGCTATGGTGGCTCATGGTGAGAAGCCTCGCGTCACGAGAGAGAAAGAGAGAGAGAGAGAGAGATGGAAACAACAAGGCTTTTATAACGCAGAGAAGAGCAGGAGGGCAGGAAGGGAGTTGCGTTTCCGCTGTCAGTTATGTCAGAGCCAACTATTGGGTATAGGTACCTTCCGGAAGAAAGGGTAATTGGATTTGTTCCCTCCTGACAAATAATCTTTATTCTTTGGAAAAATTCTCCCCAGTCTATTTCTCCATCTTAAGGATTCGTAGAGACTCGATTCCCTTTACTTATATCCTCTCCCTAACCCCCTCCCCCCCCTCCATTCCCGTCCTATTGTCTCACCAAATCTTACTCGGATAGAGAAACAATGCGATAGGCATTGTTTCATCAATCTCATACGATATACTCTGATTAGTCAAGATACGTGCTTATCACGAAGCGGATAATAATAAATAAAAAAAAATTATAAAATTTCTTAAAACTTCATATTTTGTGTGATATTGAAACGCTGGACCAATATGGTCCGGTTGGTCCTTCGTGGGTATTTTGATACAGTGGTCCTATATATGGATGTCATATGAACATAGTATTTGTAAGGGATCGCATTGCTTGTGATCTGGAAAAAAAATATTAAGGCGAACCGACTATAGTAATTTCGTAAAATGAACAATGACAAGCATCAGGTGTCCGAGGAAAGTCCGTACATTAAGAAAGCAATGATATAAAGCATGACTGTTTCCCGTTTGCAAATATAAAGATTATTTATAGTTCCAACACAATAAGCCTCATAAATTGCATTTGTGTCGCTCGGGAGAGCACGGCCGTTATTGCGAGGAGCTCAGGATTTTATTTCCTAGGTATTTCTCCCATCTATATTTCACATGAGGAGCGATACCGGTGCGTGAGGGTAAGGGCCGAGCGAACTCTGGCGGAATAAAGGAGAACGAAGTACAGGGCGCTTCAAAGAGTACAGAGAGCCCGTGAAAAGGGGACGAAGAGGAAGACAGCATAATTTAGCTGTTTTCGAGTATAAGCAGCGATAAATTTACATATTTTAATATGAATTCCTAAATACCTACATATACCTCCCATACATATGTAAACAGCAAGCCTCGTCCTTCTTGATCATTGTCATTCCTTCTTCGCAGCATCCCTCAAAATGTCAAGACGTATATGAAAAAAAAAAAAAGAATGTGTACAGGTTAATCCAAGAAACGGAAAGATAAGCTGCAGAAGATAACGGAAAAGAAAAATAAGGTCGAGCAAAAGGAAAAATATTGTTACGTCACCATAACCTTCCAATAGCTTGAAGCATCGTCCAAAGGAACAAGTACCAGACACACGTATACTCGAGTCCGACTGTTTCCAGTGCATCGCGAAAAACTGTTACTACTCCATATCATATACGATGTTCTCCTGCCGTCTGCGATCGGTCCATTCTAAAAGAATATTATCGTTTTCACAGAAGACTTTACGAGCACTCAGAAGCGACGATGCCTGTACAGAGTAGAGCAAGTTGAAAGTGCGCCTTAAAATCTCGACGCGTTTCATGGTTGTTTCATAGCGGCGAAAATTTCCGAATAAAAGGAACTCCAAGATTATAACACGAGATAAGGCTCGATGGGCGAAGTAAATATCATTTTTCGACAAACTGAAGAAAACAATTGCTTATCAGTCCTACTACGCGCACGATGGACACCGGATAAGATCATCGAGATTAAAGTTGACGCGCGACAGTCAACAGGTCGGGCAATTGATAATTACGAAAACATAAGAGCAATACTGATACGATTAAAGATATCATCTGTATTACTGTAGATCCGCATCAGCATAGAAGATATCGAGGCAACGGGAGGATTAATTAATATGATTTTTAATAAGTATCGACCGATGGGGAATTCACTGTTATTTATGACGTGTAGAAATACATATACCGATTGCATATTATACGTACACCCGTTACCGTGTGAAATTCGCTGAGAAATCCAGGCCCCTTTGGACGAGTAGGTTTAGCGCGTAGCTCCTGACTCTGTGTATAAACAACAAGCACGTATCCAAGTAACGACCATCCAACTCGGAGCAGCCTCGCGGCCCATGAGCCACCTCGGCGCATTACTTTTACCCAACAGCCACCGCGGCTTCCATCAAGAAATACAATGCCGGCATTAACCAGCCTTTCTCGTTCCGTTTAACATCGTCAGTAAACATAACCTAGCGGCACACAAGATATAAGGCAGTTCGCACGAATAAAGCCTGTAGCAATGGCGAAGGTAGAAAAAATAAATTGAAAAAAAAAAGAGAAAATTCAAGCATACACATCCACTCACGTAACTCCGTAGAAACAATCCTAAGAACAATGAGCAAGAACAACCGGAAGGTCCGTCTGGCCCGTAATCATACGATTCACTACAGCATAGATATTCTACTCGAAAATGGTGCCCACCTTGCAAATTGGATTAGAGCGATACGTTTCCCTATCCCGTTCCCCAGCGTCGGCTCACGACCAACTGGGAACAAGCCGTTGCATCTGGCGGTTTTGCTGCGGCGCGCCACCCCAGTTTCACCCTGTCTAAGAATTCAGTGCAGCTTCCGAGCGCAATACGATTTGTGGCTCGACCCGGAGTCCTGGAACGAGTGGAGTCGAGGCGGCGAAGGAGGAAGCGCCGGAGGTTCCTACCTACCTTAGGTAGGTCTGCCAGTGGAGCGCGGAGTAATGGAGAATAGAGGAATATGCCAGTGGGTAGAGGACGGAGGAAAAGGCGAGGATGGCTAAAGCCACCGCGATGGGTTCGTTAGCGGAACGCTGCCAGTGCAAACATACCCACTTTAACCAGGGCCGTACGTGCGAGGCTGCGGTGTCAGATTCGAAGTGGTTTGTGGCCTCGCGTATGGCTGTACGAAAGAGCTGTGTCTCCTTCAGGGAAATTGCGAAACCGACTACCCGGCTCCAGATTTTTAATACGAGATCGTCCGAGAGTCCGTACGGGTGAACGGTGCCTATGTATGTGTATAAAGATAACTTAGATAACGTGCTAAGAGGTATATTTATAAGGTAGCTCGATGTTTTTACACGAGGATTAACGAGCACACTTATTCTTAGCGTCGCTTATACGCGATTCCCTTGCTCAATTTCGATTAGTTCGCGCACGAATCTCCAAACGGAAAACTCGCTCTGACTCTCGAGTAAACGCGCGCAGGGTCCATATTCAAAGCCATCGGCAAGTACTTGACGATCATCAGGACACGGACAGGTCGTGTGTGGTATATGGGGCGTTGAGGTGAGGTAAGTATTGATGGAAGGAGACGAACGTAGGAAGTGAACGTCAAAGTGTTGTAATATAGTGTATGTATATGTATATAGTGTGTGTGTATATATATACCGTTATTCTATATAGTACTCGAGTGGATGCATATAATGCGCACCTGGCCTCGATACAACACGAATTGCGCTTAGCGACCAGCTTACGAAATACAGTTTGGAGCACGCGCGTTATCTCACTCAGCTTAATACGCAGTTATGAAACTGCGAGGCGGCAAAGTTACGGAACAGTTTCCGCCAAGTATTAATTTAATTGTTCCGAAACCTTTGACCCCCCACCTACCTGAAATTGCACCTTCGACGGCAGACCGAATAGCTTCGTCCTATACACACCCCGACGCTCTACCTACATTAGACCAGCTTTCTTCGTGCAGCCTGTTTTCTTTTTCTCGCGCCGTTATCAAAATGAAGATTCGTTGCGTAACTACTTGCGCGATCGTTACGATTGTTTTTTTTTTTTACGACGAAGATCAAAATCTTTCGGTAAACCTGACGATCATCGATGCGGAAAGATAAGCAAGTCTTGGCTATATATTCGTGTTTAGCTTTCGATAGTGACTGACTGTCGCCTGAACAGAGTAATCCTTCCGGTCGGATGGAGTATAAATAAAATTGAAAAAAAATAAAAGAAAGAGGAATTCGAAGCACGTGGGGTCGAGACGAAGCGACGGAGGAGATGGAAAAAAAAGAGATTTATCATTGAACCAGCGAGAGCGGAAACATTTATTCGGCATTTATTATCAGCCGTCGCCAGGAATCGTTCACCTGTCATAGGACGATTCTCGCAGGGAAAAGCAAAGTCTATAAAAGCGTCTTTCGACGATCGAGAGGACGGATTTACGGTGCGCGATCGTCCTCGAAAAATTTCAAGAGACCACCTCCCCCCCTCCCAATGCCCTCCCTTCGATTCGACTAACGCGTATCGGGACTGCGAACATTTACGATCGGCCGATCCCAGCAAATCGTTATTTACTTTACCACGTATAGAACCGAGACGACACCTCGAACGCCGCAGCTCTCGACTCTATGGTTTTATGACCCTCTCTAATGGGATTACTGGATCATCCCATAAGCTGTTTGGACGCCCTATCCAACGGAATATTTCAAGCCGGGACGCAGCAAAAGGGACTCTCGATACAGCTTCGACGCTCTCTATATATAATATGCTAACTGTTGAATCCAACCTCAAGCGACTGGCCCGTAGCGTTACGAAGAGTAGTCGTTGCTCCGAGCATGAGATAAACAGAGATCCAATAATAACAGATAACAGGAAGCTGAGAGAATAAATCGAGTCGTTGACTGCATCCCCTATGCTGTGCAACTCTGGCTAGACGTCCCGCAATACCGGATATATTTCTATGACTCGATGAATAGTTTCGGTACAGTGGAAATCCAGCACAGGACAAAAGATACAGTTGCCTAAAAACAAACTCACCGCGTCGCTATACAGGTTATGTATAACGATCCGGATACACTTACCGCATAGGTATTGTATGTTATACTCATACAGGAATCGACGTAGAATTTCGTGACTGCGCTGAACATTGCCGAAGGTATATTATACTTTTAATGGTACGTTCGACTGAGCGAAATTTTTTTAAAAAACATAACGCATTGATGGAAAAGGTTCTTTGCAGCGACCGCAGTAAAGGGCTGTTCACAATGGTCACAGCTGTTTAAATTTTCAATCCCGGCACAGATAGCAACGGATTGTTGGGATTGACTACATTTTCCACACCTAGTGCTCCCGCCCCCCTCTCCCCCTGCCGGCATTCCGCCACCTTCAACTCACTGTCAAAACAAATAAATGGAAAGCATCAAGTGGAGCTTGCAACGCGTGCGAAATTCCATAAATTTTCCATTACGGTGAACATTTTAATTGGCCGTAACTAAGCGCTTCTGAAATTATGGAACGTGCTGAAATTCTCTTAAGCTCTCGATACAGGGAATACGATGGAATTTTAGGAAAATGCAGATAAATTTATTAGGAATTATATATTACGTTTATAATTATTCGTATGCGATATGCATGTCTGACGTATAAATATTTATAGGTCTGATATCGCATTATCGGTCAATGTACATTTCTAGGAGAATCGCTACCAGTTGATCAGCCCGCTAACAGCATGTGGCGCGTACAGGTCGTGGGGCTTCTTGTTATCTTCTTATCCGGCATCGGAGAATCCTCGGACGGCGGTGCAACCTTTTCTGCAAATTTGGGAAAGCGGAGGGTCAATCTTAAGGAAAACGGAGAGAATTTCTCCGTCGAGCTGGAGAAAGCTGGTAAGTCACCCATAATTTGTCCTGTCTCGCAAGGAACCCACGTTCTTTATAAACGGGCGGGACGTCGTCTCTAACGCTGACTCGTATTAACCTTATACCGTGCAGATGGCACGAAAGCCCTAAAAATCCTGTTCGTCTCCGAGGCTAAGTCGACGACCAGCGCCAGCCCTAAATTCACCCAGGATTGCCCGGAAGAGGCTGTCTGCATTAAATCGAACGATCTCACCCGAATCACCCTGACTCGGATCGACAATGAGGTCATTAACGTCGCCATGCATAGTACCGGAAACGACACGACGTATCGGAATTGCATCAAGCTGGATGAAGATGTCCAGTGGTTCGGCGGGCCTCAGCAGAAGAAACAATTCTGGCCAGTGCAGCACATGGTCTATCAGGATTACCCCTATTTGCCTATCGAGGACCAGAATGCCGCCATTGTGGAGCCCTATTGGTTGAATGGCAAAGGAACGTTTATTTACGTTAATAGAACGGTCCCACTATTTATCGGTAAGCTTCACTTTCTCTCATTATAATTTCACCCAAGAGACCCTTCCCCGACCTGACTCTTTTTTTTTTTACGCAGATCAAAATATTTATAAGTACCAACATCTCTGTCTCGTCGCCAAGATAGACACACCGTACAGACCTCGTGGATACGTTCATCTCGATTACTACATAGGAACGTTCGCTGATCCCAGAATCGCCCACGAGTACGCAGTTCGGAATTTCCTGGGAAAACCAACGGACATTCCTGATAAGGCTATGATTACACATCCGATCTGGTCCTCCTGGGCGAAATACAAAGTCAGCGTAAACGATTCCTTAATGCGTGAATATGCCGGAGAAATTCTTGCCAATAACTTCACTAACAGTCAAATTGAGATCGATGACCTTTGGGAGACTTGCTACGGTAGCCTCACGTTCGATACCTCCACATCCAAGTTTCCTGATATCCGTAAGCTCACAGCCGATCTCCACAATCTTGGATTTCGCGTGACCCTCTGGATCCACCCGTTCATCAACGTAGACTGCACCGAGTATTACAACTACGCCCTGAGCAAAGGCTACTTGGTTAAGAACATCGACGGCTCCGTAGAAACTTCCTGGTGGCAAGGATCCAATTCCACGATCGTCGACTTCACAAATCCCGAAGCAGTGACGTGGTAAGAACCGATAAAAAAAATTTAGCAACTCATCACCGACCCCTTATCAATCCAAGTGCATTGCCGTTGAAGGTTCACGAATCGTCTCACTGCCCTAAAAGAAACATCAGGAATAGACTCCTTCAAGTTCGATGCAGGGGAAACATCCTGGCTACCTAAACCGGCAGACCTAACTGGAAACCTAGAAGAACAGCCAGGAATTTATACGGCACTGTACTCGAAGCATCTGTCTGAGTTTGGAGGCGCGATAGAAATAAGGTCAGGCTGGGGGACTCAAAACTTACCCAGGTTCGTGAGGATCATCGACAAGGACACAAGGTGGACCTGGGACAACGGTCTCCCGACCCTGATCACAACCACGCTGATCATGAACCTAGCTGGCTACGTATTTGTCCTTCCTGATATGGTCGGCGGGAACGGGTACGTGGGAGACGAAGCATTGACATCGTCGACACCACCTGAGAAGGAATTGTTCATCAGATGGTTACAGGCCAACACCTTCTTGCCAGCGATTCAATACTCGTTCGTTCCTTGGACCTATGACCCTGAGGTAATTCCTTCAGAACAAAAGTTACGGGAACGTCCAATAAATTAATATCCACCTTGAACATTTGACAGACCGTCGAGATATGCAGGAAATACACTGATCTTCACATAGAGTACGCAAACCTCATTATCGACACAATGTCGGAAGCCGTATCGGCAGGAGCACCCGTGAACCCACCGATATGGTGGGTGGACCCAGAGAATAAAGAAGCCCATAAGATTTCAGACGGTAGTATCTCGTTCTGATTGAAAATTATTCCGGTGTCATAATTTAATACCGTATAGATATTTAACGCCATTTCGAAAATCTTTTACAGAATACATGCTGGGTACAAAAATTCTGGTAGCACCGGTGATCGAGGATGGCGCCGTTAAGAGAAACATTTATTTGCCATCGGGACAGTGGCGCGAGGAGGCCTACTCCGAACACACCATTTACGTGGGTCCGACCTGGATTTACGATTACCCAGCCCCGCTCGACGTCTTACCATATTTTACACTAATAGCTCAAAGCAGCAGTACGGTAAACATAGCCAGGACGCTGTTTACATTGTTAACAGTTATCGTAATTAATATATGATCTAATCTAATTTATCGTATCTAAAGATTTTTAAGTATACATGTCGTATAGTAAAAGATAAGTTAAGTACTTGTTACGCTCTTCTCTTATCTTCTGGGGGGGGGGGGGGGCAGTGGTATCTCATCAGTCAATACGTTCCAGTGTCTCTGATCTTGAAAAATACAATTAACGAGATAACTACTCCGGATTAAAGATATCGATTAATATTTCGTAATACAGATGATAAATCCCTTTTTCGTTTCCTTGTCATCTCAGGATCCAAAGACGTCATCCGCCGTACCAGAAGGACTCGGTTAAGTGCGCAGCTGGCGTATCCTCCTCGGTAAATAACCACCGTCGCCCAGCAATCATTCTCGCAAAATGGATCGGCCGAGTCCTTCGTCATTTTTCAAGTCACGGGATGCGTCCTAGAGACAACGATACTTTGTGCTTCTACGAGAGAGAGAAAGAGATGGGAGACTGCCAAACCTCCCCCAAGAGGTTTGCACGTCTTATCGGTAATGGCGCACGCACAGCAGCCTGTAGCCATTTGTTACGCTAAGTGGTAACTGTTATGCAGGAAAACGGCAAGTTCCTATTACTCTTGCCACTTGCGGTAAAAGATACTTGGCAGTGGAGCAAAATTAAGGGAAGTGTGCTTTTATATTTCTGATCCCCGGCATCTCCAGCTGCCGTGCACCATGGACCAAAAAGAGACTCTAATATATTCCACTCTAAACATTCGCTATATTTTACCTTCGCCGGTACCTCCGGTAAAGAGGCTACGGCTATGGGACACGTAGGGATGGCAAAAGTGGAAAACAGAGTTGGACGCATTTTAACCTACGTGTACGTGACGTCTGGTCTGGTCTCCATTCTCTTCATGACTATCCAAAGGTTCTATCGTGCTTTCATTTCTATTCTCCAGTCTCCTTTTTTGTTCTCTCCTCTTCCTTGTATTTAACTTCTTCGAGCCTCGCGTGCTTCCTCATGCTCTCCAGCCGTGCTGAGATTAAGTCGCAGTCAGGGCGAATCCAAAGAACGAGAGGAAGGACGTTCTCATTTCCATAGCAGCAATCTGGGAGGCACGTTTTCGAAATTAACCCGTGCACGGGCGAATTAACCCGTTTAAAATTCATCCTTTTGTTGCTGCATGTTAATTCCATTCTTACGCCTCCTTTGCTAAATGTCTCTGCGGTTCCGTCCGTGACGCCGATGATGATGCTGGGCGACACTGAGTTTTGCATTGAAGGTTCTAATCGCCTGGAGCTACAGATACCCGCGTGGAATTCAAAATAGTGACGTAACCATGAGCAAAGGACACTTCAGTACCATAAAGAGATAGGCTAAACGTCTATGCACGGAAAGAGACAGTGAAAAAGGTAAGCAGACAGCCATTACGGTCAACGGTGGGTGGGTACATCTAGGATGATAAGTAGGTAGACACCCTAACGAACCAGACTTAAGTTAAGTGGCGGAGTCTCTGAGACAGTGGAAGAGAATTTAAGGACGGAATAGCCGAGCGGTGCGAAAGCTCAAGTTACGTTGGATCGCCGAGCAATATTTTAAAAGAAATTCAATAAAGCCCCAAGCAACCAAGGAACTAGGACCTCGTCTCTGAAGGACCGAGCCACGTCAAGAGGTTAGTAGGGTCACTCTTATAAACCGAGTAAGTCGACCTCCTCTCGTCCATAAAACTCGGCTTCGAAGGTCTCTTTGTGTGCTCCCCACCTCTATATCTTCTTAGAGCGACGGTAGTAAAAGGTACCGAAGGTCGTGAAGCTCCAGGAAGAGGTGCGACCGCAGGACGAGAAGCCAAAGAGGAATAGGAGGGATTGCAAACACTCGACGCGGGTCAACCCTGCTTCTGCTTAAGCTTCCTCTGGCGATGCTGCTGCCGGTTCCTTCCGCCTCTTGCCTTTGGCCAGCGTCACCCTCGTCAATTGATTATTTAAGCCCACCTTCCTAGTCCACCGACCTGCACGCCTGAGAAGCCAGGCCCAGCTGCATGTCCTCCTTCCTCGCTGTCCCGTAATCCTTTCGTTTGGACAGAGGAATCCCGCGCACTTGAAAATTCAGTAGACCGCCGCCGTGGACCTGGTCCCTGCTGAAACGAAGAAAGAATAGTAAAGTCGGCCTAAAGGACCAATTGGAAAATTTATAGAATTCAACCCCTGTAGAGCCGTCACGATATATCCAGTGGAATCGGGGAGAGAATAGTGAATTTTCGTGGTTAGTCAAATTAGAGGGGACGCTAAGCGGCATTGCAAAGGGTCCAAGGGCCAAAGGGCTCTCTAATAACGTTATCAGAGCTGACCCGAGCTGATCGTACCTGGCGTCTCCAATGGCAATATAGACGGTACCAGTAATAGCAGAACGTCGGGACGTCGAGCTAGTCGCGGTATCGCGCTGCAACGCGCATACAGTGTTCAAATTGATTGGAATTGTTCCCGGCTGATATCTCGTTCCTGGCGGGTCGTGCAGCATCGGAATAGACGTAGACACCTAGGGATGGTAAAGCGTGAGGTTAGGTCAGGTCAGGTTAGGTTAGGTTAGGTTAGCCCCCGATATCCGCGCCGGTACTGTTTGCGAAGTGGCGGGTACTACGGGAAAAGGGTTCTTCACTGGAATTAATTCCGAAGCTTCCGCCGAGAGCTCCACTTACTACGCTTATCGCATCACTCGATGCGACGCGGGAGCGTTACTATTCTATACCTGTGTAAAAGTAAAGGGTGGCCCGTAGCCACGGGGACTCGGTAGGCCCTTGCCCAGGCGTCTACTAATACCCGAGAATATACTGAGCTCGATATCGAAGGGACGAAAAGGAACTTAACATTCGCCGCAAGCCCGAGACAGATTCGAGAGACGCTCCCTGCTCCTAGCGGCCCTTTATTAATTTGGAGTAGCTATGTTAATTTAAGGATTATAACGCGACCACCACCCCTGCTAAGGACTGATCCATTATAAAATACATTATTCTCCACTTAACTTAACAACTCGTGCCCACTGCCGAAATTCAGAACACGGATTATGCTCGCCAATCGTATACATATTCATGAATCCCACGGGCCAATATTTATAACTGCTCCGAGTGTGATGGTCGAAATTTTGTACCGCGTCGACCCCTCGAAAACCAACCCCTTCGTCCACTCTCGTACTTTCACCCTCCTAATAACCACCTTCGAATATCAGAAGGTGGAAGCTCCAGGGCTCCCGCTGCTTTGTGCTTTGCGCAGTGAAACGTACACTGTGCCCATATCTATACTGCAGCAATGGTAGCTGGAATAAAGGGCAGCGGAGCAGCGCCCAGTAAGGGATGCTGGATCGGGAGGACAGAGCGTGGGGTGCGAGGAGGGCGAAATGAATGGGAGGGAGGAAGCTCGTCAGACCGGTTGAGAAAAGCACAGCGAACTCGAAAACTGCAGGAGCCGAAAAGAATGCCGGATGGTACGAAACGGAAAGGCGAGGAAACCGTAAGCGCACGGATCGTCGTGCCCGAAGCACATGGAACGAAATTCTCCTGTTTTGGAATTACTCGTACGGGCAGTTTTGAAACTAGACGAGTTATTCGCTCTCTATTGCAATTTTACCTACAGAGACTGTGTATATATATATATATATATATATATATATGTCTCTCTCTTTCTCCTAAACCGATTCCATTCTACGTTTCCTTCTCTCTTTCCTTTTTCTCGTCATCCCTCTGCACTCTCCTACTCGCTCCTTGCCTACTACGGTTCCCGTACGTTATACGCTCATGGGTAATAAAACATTATTTATAGCCCCCCGCTTCGACGGTCCCTATAAAAAGTTCCGTATAAAGTTGTAGTTTACAGTCTGCTAAATGCAACGCCATGAAACGGTCGCGCTCCGCGTACCATCTAACCTTCTTACGGGCCGAAACAACCAACGGCCACCCTTTAGCTCTAAGGAATACCTCAAACCCCATATCCATCGGGACGATTCCAAGACGATTTCCTTTTGAGGTCATTCGCAGAGGTTTCCTTCGGGATTCTCCTGCTCCCGGACCCTTTAATGTTGAATCGAAGTAACTCGTCTTCGGAGACTAACGGCTAGTTTTAAAGACGGTTTCGAGCCAGAGCGAGTGGCAATAAATATTTTGTGATCTGAAGAGTCGTGACGAAAAGAATTTATGATTCAACAGGAACGATGAAAGATGACCGAAGGACGATCGATTAATTGTTATCAGATCCCGGCCTGGACGTCTGGATGGAGCAGATGGAGCATTTTCAATTGGCCTAGCTAGACAATCCCACCAGTACCCGATCATCAAATCCACCCTTTTTCTAAGGCAACGTGAGTGCCGCGGGGTTTAATAGGCGGGGGCCTGATTCCACCGGTAAGAGCCTCTTCCGGTAGTAAAGAAGACTAGAGAATCGTATTGGACTTTTTCCACTGTTTCCACAATCTCGAAGACGCTTCTACCGCGATATTCTTCCTGGGCAATAAAAGGGACGTATTAAACAGCAGCCACTGCCACACTTATTCTCGTTCCCCAGCATCCCTTTCTGGACCAAGAGCGCTCTGATGGAAATTACAAAAAAGAGGGTGGTAGTCGCCCCATATACAAGTATGCATTGACCCTCTCTTAAAGTGTGCCTAATGTAACGTGCACATCCAAACGTTTCTTTAAGGTAGCTCCACAACGAAACAAAATGACGAACACACCAAGGAGATTTAAAAGGAAATCTGAAAGAAGAAGAAACGTCAAAGAGCCGAGAGAGAGTCGGTGAAAAGAAAAGTCGGTGTCCTAAAACGATCAGGGTAGAAAGGACACGCACGAGAGATGTCTCGGACATTTTATTTGACGCGACGAAGGTAGCTAATCTTTATTGCGAAACGATGTGGGCCACGAGCCGAGAAACGGGCCTTTTTATTTCCCGGGCAGTTTTATGGCGCGCGCTTCTCCCATCCACCCTCGTCCCGCTGTATCCTCTTTTTGCTTCTTCGCCTTCCCTTAGCCTCCTTTTTTTTCTTACAGTCTTCTCTCTCGCTGTCACTTTTTTGTTTTCTCCTCCCTTTACGGCTACTTTACTTTATACCCAGGCCGCACGATAGGATTTACAACCATGTCTTCGCTCTACACCCTTTGCGACCACCGGTCCAACTTCCGTTAGTTACCTTATACCCTCCGCGTCTTCGTTTAACAGGCAAACAAGAAGACGGCTTCCTGGCTGATCTTTTGCCACGTGCGCGAAAGCAGCAGTACGCTGTACCGTCGAACCTATCAACAAGCAAAACCACTTTTCAATTGACTTTTAACAATACGATCAGCAAATGGGATAGGATACGGCTATCCGTCATGTTGCGGTACGTCGGTAAAATTTGACAGATAGTAAATGTGGATTTGATCCTGGACGGTAATCGTGCCAGAGAAGTACAGGGCCCGATTGATTGAATTCGCTGTGCAGGTAGAAGGCACAGACACGTGTACAACGAGCACTGAGTCAGTTGGCCAACCGACCGACCGACCAGCCAACCCATCCGACTGACATATAGGATACTGGTAAACGCATGGGTAGGGAGAATAGGAAGAGGAAATGCCTGCAGTGCTGAAGAGAAAATCGCCACAGAAATCCATACTCAAGCGTAAAAAAAATACAATCCCGACAAGCACTGCTGACCCAATCAGCTTCCACGAGTAGGAGGGACGTTCCGGGACAATATAAAAATACGCGAACTAATAACACTCGGACGGCGTTTATCTTAGGGCGATATGAAAGAAAAATAAAAGCACATTGTGCTGCCTGCCTTGGGGTGCCCTATAGAATCGAGGCGACCGTACGCAACGCGACCGACATGATCCTAGGGAGGAAGTAGCTACGGGGGGTTGGATACAACATAATGTGATATGAGATATCGAAATGGACCCAAAGATCTTATCCTACCACTTTCCTTTTTCCTCCGCTTCGTGTCCATTATATACGTTTTTCTGTCATTTCGCTCTGTACGAGTTCACCATATATTCTGGTGGATCTATGGAGACCCAGTGCTTAAGAAATTTTGCTAATTATCAATAACGCTTAATCATCACCAGCTCCTCGATGATACACGTTAAAGAATGTGAAACAAGCAAAAGCACTTTGCTCGAAAATCTCTGTAGCGACCTCACGAGCAGCATCATTCGGATACGCGTATTACTTAGGGATCTTGTAGCTAGTTGTGTATCCGTCGTTGGAAAGGGAGAGAAAAAAATGTTGAGGGATGGAAAAAAAAGAAAAAGGAAACTTTTGGCGAAATAAAATAAAATGTCAGAGCGATGCCAAGCAATACCAACTGGCAGGAACAATGAGAGGACATTTCATTCGAGACGGAGCTTTCCTTTATTATCACAGAATTTAATATCCCACTAAAACACGTTGCTGGCGCTGTTATACAATAAGTACCTATAAAGCTCCGTCCTCAGTGCGACGGTCTCTCCATTTGACGTAGTGCCGTTTCTTAATGTGGGCCGAATAGACACGAGAACAGTAAATCAGCCAATCGTATCCATGGATTCCTAGGACCAGCGACAGTCGCTGTATCATCGTCGTATCGCGTGAACGACCGTTCTCATGAAGCTCCAAAGATTTCCATAGGCGAACGAAAATATTCAAAAGGTTCCTTCTGGCCGATTTCCATGTCCGCGCGACGTAAGAAAGATTCAATTAGAAGCCAGTAGCAAAGCTAACGGACCTCCATGATAAAACATTTCCGGCAGCACTTCGCGACAGTTGCGAGAGGGCCGTTTGATACCAGATGCTACCGAGAATATTGGATAAAAGTTTCTCTCGACTCGCGGGGAAATAATTTCACACTGGGTAGGGATGGCGGCCGTCCGTGTCCCGCCGAAAACAAACTTTCTTCTTTTAGCCGGATTCTCGACTTGTCCTGTTCCTCTGTCGACAAAATGGACGCGCGACGCCACCTGACACTTTACATATATGGAAAAGTATTCCTTCCGAGCTGCTCCCGCAACTTTTCTCCCATGACCAGTTTAACGTGCGACCGGAAGAAACTGCCTTCCGGAAGTACCCACCGTCCACACGTTGCCACCTTACACTTTTCTGTAACAGACAATCCAGGCCATGTAATAGCCTTTCGGCGCTGTACATAGGTACAAAAATTCTCAAAATTTTTTCTCAAACTTGACACATTCTACTCTACGCATATTTACTGCACTCCAGATACTCTTTGGAGTTACGTATCTTTTAATTATATCTGATTTAGGTCTTATTGTTCCTCTGCGGAATCTTCGACACAGACCTAAACATGTCAAACCATACAGTCTCGTACAGCCATTATAGCTCGCAGTCTGTCCTGTGGATACGCCATCAGCTACGACTAATACCCATAGGCAGCGTGTACCATTAGTATATATGTATTAGCGTCCGTAGACCATTAGTATCCATATTGGGAGGAACGTTCATGTCCCGTGGCACTTTGACTGCGCCATGTCTCCCTCGCGCCAGCAAACTTTGGCCTTCGATACTCGCGACTAATCGAATCTCCGGGACACGAGTTACTTGCCAGTCTAACTTCCGAACTCCATTCGCCACAATCGTCTCCTCGTTGATAAGGCCTTTGGGAGAGTGTTCCCGGGTTGTTCTGTGATCTGCGACAGTTCACCGGTGCATTCACTTTGGAAGACCTTTGTTCGGCGAAGGTGCGCTGCACGTGGATCTAGACGGATCAACGACGCTTCTGATAAAGATCATGAGACTTTTTAAGTAGGTGATTTATGAGGTTATAAATACCTGTACAGGAAAAAAAAATTTAACTCCTCCGAAAACCGTGATACGAAATTCCAGGGTCAATGCCCGCTTGAGTGTCAAAGTTCACGAAAGTCAGAATGTCTCCGGCTGGCGTATCAGCAGGGCACGAGGTGGGTCACGCTGCGCATCAAGTTTTATTGCAAGGTCGTAGCGCAGAGTCAAGTCCGAGAAAAGAATAATTTGCGGGCTGTCGTGCGATAAGAGCCAGTGCCACGTAAATAGGTGGACGTGCATTTCCGGACTGGTGAGGGTAACATTAATTAAGTCGCGATAAAGAGTGGCCGCAGGGGAGTACACACCGATCTACATGCCCGTGGCAAGCGACGCTACGACAAAGAATTTAATTTCGTCCTCTTGACAAAGGGAAGCGTCTCTGTTTTATATAGCTCAAGAGGTGGCTAAAGAACGTCCGAGATATATTCTTCTTAAATGCCGTGAATTTATTTAAGCGGCTAACACCCTCCTCCTACCTGCTGAGCTAATCTATTATAAATCTTAAAGAACTACAGTCTCGCTCCGTTAACAAAAGCGAACAGTCAGAGCAAGAGCGATGCTTTGTGCCGTATTTACATGGGGGTAATAAAAGAAGTAGAGGAATGTCTGGTAGAACGTTTGACAGTTCGATCGGATTCCGTCTGGACTGCACGATGGAAGCGCAGCATGCGAGAGATAAGGAGCCGTGGATAATATACATACATGAGAAACGCGTGTCACGCTGGTATTAGAGGTTTAGAATGTCTGGCAATATCTCCTTCGCGATATTTCAATAACACGAAATAGAATATCGTGCCTGGTATTGCTCGATATTCAATGGGTATCATTTTTCCGCTGCACGGGGCATTAAATCTGCATCAGACAAAACGAACCGTCAGTTCCCGCCGTCTTCGCAGGACATACACGGTGCCCGAAGGAATGCCCGGCGAGCTGGAAGGACGACGTAGAGCTACCTTGGAAGAATTATCTGCCGACGACATTGACGTACTTTACTCCTTTCTCAATGTTTTTCTTTCTCTCTCTCTTTCTCTCTCTCCTTATCTTCCTTGCGTCCTCGTCCTCCTTAACTGCAGCCGCGTAGACGCCTCGACTCCTTGTCGATACCAAAAAACACTGTTGCATGTAGAAGGAAGACGAAGAGCTGAAAGCAGAAAAAACTGTTATAAAAGGATACCTTACTATCGGCCAGGTCGACACCCTGGCAATCTACTACCTTTCGTTCCGTTATTCCCTTTGAGGTCCTCTGTGGGAAGTAATTCCTGGCCGGTTGGTAAAGATGGCAGTGCGGTAGGTGCGCGATCCTTCGCTGGTGAAATTTCGATTGCAAAATTGCCGTTCGAGGCTTGATTGAATTGAATCCACGATAAGGCAATTAGTCGTGGGAAAGGAGGTACCCTGAGACTGCCTGAGACTGAGAGCTAGACGGCTGTGCAGACGGAGTTCCTTGGTGCTAGGGGATGAGGATGAAGATGGGAACGAGGCCCACGGGGTTGGTGCACCCTGGAAGATAGCGGAGTGCAAACTCCTTTGTGTATCTCGAATAAGAAGCGCGCGCCATTAGGATGCAGCGTGCCGGTCTGCAATCAGACCGGAACAGACCCTCTAACTAGCTATGGATCCATAGACAGCGAAAGATTTGAACCTGCAACGTAAACAAGGAGAAAAGATACTGCGAGTCTTTCACTCTGTATTCAAGAAGACAGAGAAGGAATTAGAGATCTTACGATCTTAAGGGTTTTTCATACCTAATGATGTCACAGCTGTCAGTAGATGGATGCAAGCAGCACTAGTGAAATGCAAACGCGTCTGGATTCCGTCGATTCCTGAAAATTTATTTATAAGAGCCTTGTGAAATATTTAGGAATATAAAGTCGGCCGTGTCGGCCTGATAAAAACTTAACCTTGTTTTTAAGGATCGAGTGGAATTCCGTGTGCCGGCTCCTTGACGTCGTAACTTGAATGAAGTTCTCGAAACTTTTTTCTCTCTCTTTGCTTCCTACTCTTCAGTCATTCATCTCGCTGTATCATCAAGGAACTTTGATCTTGAGCACCGTGACGAATGCGATACAACAGAACAATGATAGCAATCGCTTGTAGCCTTCGCTATTTCCTTAATATACGGAATGCCGAGCACGTGGCTTTGTTACGAGATAATATTCTGCTTCGAAATTTATATCTAAGCTAGGAGTTCCGAGCTTGAAATTCGAGAGCTCTGATTAACTGATCTATATCCCAACTCTTACGATTAAATCCAATCGAGCTTTAATATCTTCGTTAAACAAAGAAAATCTATGGAACATGTTATATGTGCTTTAAGTGGTTCGTGCATTGTGAGTAGCTAATTAATGTCAAAGGAATATTTTCATAGGTGGAAAAAACTAGTGATTGTCTCATGAAAGATAATAAAGGTAATAAGCTATGAAAATACAGTAATTGCAATAAAAAAAAACTTACGTTATCGTACACCACGTTGAAGAGGGATACGTGAACTGAGAATTTATTATAAATTTTCTCTGTTCCCTTTAACCTGTTTGAATCCTTTTGCAAAATGGACAATGCGTAAGAATCTGCAGTCTATCTTGCTGACTAGTACAGAGGTCAAAGGCCGAATATATCCGATTATCCCACGGTAATTTGGATGCTATCCGATGTAAAAAAGAAATGGAGAAACTAAAGAAAGACAAACCACGGAGAAACATGTCTATACGAAACACTAGGAGTCTGGGGTCACAGTGGGGGTCGTCGTGCTGACGGATGAGGAAAAACCCGTAACAGGGAAAATGGCAGAACAGAAGACTCGATTACACGTCACGAACAGTCCAAAGCCTATTTCGTCCCAATCGGTTTTTCATTATCAAAAGTTCCGGTGGCTCTATTCCGAGTTGTACATTTAGTGCATCTCGTATCTGATCCTTCTTTTAACTATATCTATATACACGATGCTGATTCTGATGCGACAATCTCTACTTTGTACTTCGATATAAGGTTACAGTTGCTGACCTTTGCTTAAATCAATGATTTGAATAATATATTGTGTAATATCTTCAATAATACGATTATATCATTAATCAATACCATATTTATATCCTTTTTTGTTCTTTCGGTGCTGACGCTTCGCTCTTGATTTTAAAGTTACGATGCGAAGGATGTATGTACACGTAGGAATTTATTTACACTTGACCGTGGGACAAAACTGGATGTTCCATCTGGCGTAATATAGTGGAACTTTTTCGAAGAAGATATTCATAACCCCAGATGGCGCTAGTAGTAATTTAATACCCCAAGCACTTACCCAAGTCGCAAATGCACTTGGCGTGCTGCTTTTACTTTGTGTGAACAGCTGATTGGTAGTTTTTATTATAGTTACGAATAGAAATTAGTACGTCTTTCGTGTCATGGTGTGAATCGTCGAATGTTGTGTCGTTGATTTTATTATAGAATGGTGTAATGGATAGTTTGATTAAATTCTTTGTGATTTGTGCTTAAATAATATTTCATAACAAAGACTGGGTGTTGAACACCTTGAGACTTATAAAATAATGTCTACAAATAATCTTGTCTTTAAACAGCCTATTAAGCATTTGGAAATTCCCATTAGTAAATTTAATGACATTGCCATTCCTCATCATCTTGATTTACTGCGAAAACACAAAAATAATATTAAAAAGGTATTTACTTAGAAGAGATCGTCATTTATAGAGCGATAACTTGATACATTTTGATTCATTATTTTTGTTTTATTGAAGTTTCAGGAAGCACGTCAATGGGGCTCTGTTTACAAAGAACAAGTGAATGCCACTAGATTAGTTAAGCAGTTGAAGCAATTGCTCTATGAAATGGATATGCTTAGATCTCAAGTAATTGACAGTGACATTGACATTTTTGATAAACTTACTGCATTCTCCAGAAATAGTACCATCATCGCAATTCAGGAATACTTTGGTAATTACTGTTTTGTAAATTTTAACAGATATATCAATATACCAAGCTTTATATATTTATCATCGTATAATATAAAAATTCCTACAGATCTTGAATTTAATTTTCCTCCTGCAAGGCCTGTGTCACCCAAAAATGAAGATCAAACCACAGAGAGTCCATTTCAAGAGGCTGATCTCCAGTTGCATGCAGAACAGGAAGAGCTGGAAAGACAGCAAGCCTGTCTGCATTCCTGGAATATTCTACAAAACGATATGCATCAGCTTCACCAGCTTTTTATAGATTTTAATAAAATTGTAAAAGTAAGTCTTCCAGCCAATGATAGTTCATTAAGATTCCTCTATAGCATTACTGTTAATATAAAGCTCTTTAAATGAATCTAATTGAAGGCTCCATTTAGGAACAAAAAGAAAATGTTAATGAAATTGAAAACAATGTAGAGGTTGCTGAGGTTAATGTAGAAAAAGGAACGAAATTCCTTGAGAGAGCAGCAAAATACAAAGTTGCGGCTTATCCCTTAGCCGGAGCACTAATAGGGACTTGTGTTGGTGGACCTATTGGTTTGATAGCTGGAATAAAATTAGGAGGGCTGACTGCTCTTGGCTGTGGTGTTTTGGGTGAGTTCACAAAGAAAGTAATGGCAGATTTGAGAATATAGCTACTATGTCATTAATAATTTACAGGATTTACTGGTGGTACTTT
Organism: Calameuta pygmaea; assembly: GCA_031762395.1. Classification (NCBI taxonomy): domain Eukaryota; kingdom Metazoa; phylum Arthropoda; class Insecta; order Hymenoptera; family Cephidae; genus Calameuta; species Calameuta pygmaea. The sequence continues at coordinate 162,654 of JASANN010000652.1, read as the reverse complement.
TCTAAAGAAAAAACACAATGCAGCTCATTCTGCAGAAAACAAAATGGAGACATCACAAACTGAAGAAACAGACGTGAGAGCATCCGTTTCACTACCTGACAACTTAAAAGATATCAAAAAGGATTTATGACCTTTAATGATAAGTGACGTGAGCTCAACGACGACACACGTGTGCAGTATACTGTAATTACTTTTCTCACTTTAGGGCACTGGAAATTATAACTTCAACAAAAAATATCCACTTCTATAAAGCATTAGGATCTGATATATCAATGTTGGCTTATGTTGTGGATTATTTTAATTTATTAAATCACTGTGATCTTACGTTATTCTCGCTTCTCAAAGACATATATTTTACTACAAATAAGAAAGCTTTCCTTTTATAAAAACTAGAAAGTTAAAGGAATTGCTTACGTGGAAATATCAAGAAATTTTGACGAATAAAAATTCTGTAATAATTACTAAACTAATGAAACTTTATCTGACTTTCAATAATTATTCTTTGCTTTTTTTATTTCTGTCACATTCAAATTGTGTCGTGTCATATCAACCATAGATCATTGCAAGAAAGTCACTGCTATATCTTCAGCAGAGATGAGTAGAGAGATGCTCAACGCTACGGGCTTAGACGGTACTAAAACCATGGCGCTAATCGTAGCGGCGAGTCCGGGAGTAGGATTTTGTGATCATCGCCTCTGCCGATATTACAGATTCCGCTGTAGCCGCGCAGGTCGTAATCATCGTTCCAACCGATATTGCAGTCAGCGTGAACACTAATGGTTTGCGCGGTAGTGGCAAAAAAGGTGCCGACAATCGACGGGTTTGATAAATTTTTTAATTATTAAGAAGTAAATTAGTGACAACATGAACAGTAACGGATAAAGAGAAGCGGATTTACGATTTTTTTTTAAATCTCAAAAATGTTTGAACAACAGGCTTTTTTAATAGTTCTCGAGGAGTTCTATGCTTCCTGATAAATTTTAACAATCGTTCTACTACGTAACAAAAAAAAAATACCAATTTTTCGTCAATAATTTTTTTTTTTGCCAGAGGCCATATCTATATCTATAGTTCCTGATAGGTTTTAACGATAGTTCTGTACGTAACATCGATAAAATACGTATTTTCCAAAAATTTATATAAAATACATTTATCTTAGATATATGCGCTCATAACTGCCCTTTTCTGTCTACTCCTTATCAATTATTCTGGTTACCATAGATTCGCTTTATTATTTCGAATTTTTCAAGAAACTATCCTTTGCTAAGCTTTTCTTTTGGCCCCATTGGAAAGAGTATAGTCTTCAGTATGTACATCTCCACTGCGTCCCATCGTTTGTCACCTCACAGTTTTTTTAAAATTCAAGTTAAGTAGTCACCTACTACTAACTAGTCGCCTACATATGGAGCATTTGAGGAGGATTGTTTTAGATATTATAAATATATAAATTTTTATTTTCCCGCGCTAACTTCCCGACGGTTGTGCCGGGCTAATCTATCTTATCAACTGTCGGTAATATCGCCGCATTCTCTATAGTCAGTCATTTGCATTCCAGGTGGGACTAGTATACTGTACAATTTCTAAAAATTCACATATTTATAAAACTAACGGACAAGATGCCTCCTGCTTTAACACAAGTGAGTCTACTTAATGGGTACAAAGTGTCCAATTAATGTAGTGAATATCAAATTACCATTACTTAACATTATAAACTATCGATTATTATAAAAGATTCGACGATATACAATTTCGATAAATCACATACTCGATACCATCGCTTTACAATTACCATCGGTCATGGACGCACTTAGCAGGAACAACGATTGACATTCTCCCTAGCTAATCCACCACATAAATCCAATGTGTTTCTTTTATTCCATCTGAAAACACCCACGCATAATTGTACATACAATTAATAGTATACGCAACCGCACCTTTCCACATAGCATATATCACAATAATATATCCGTACGCACTGACCGATTTATCTATCATTGACGTTACTCCACGTTAGACTGGAATTTCAAGCCGCAAGTCGACATTTTCGACTACATTCCTTCAGAATATATTTCAAATCCTGTTATACATGCGCAAAAGTATCTAGAATCACGTGACCTACAAGAATGATGCCAGGCTCAATTCATGAGATCATTGCACATAACTGGCACTGATAAATAAAAGCAGAAATCCTTTTTAATTTCAATAATAAACAATTCTCAAGCAGCATTAATATGCGTTAATTAGTCTTTATCCTTTTTTTCTAAGACATCCAATTATACAGGCACTGCAGTAAATCATTGTCTAGAAAAAAATACCGAAATTTATCTTAATATGTATATATGTATAATATACATTGTTATATATATATAAATTTACATATACACGCACATGTAACTCGAGCGTTTTCCATATACTTGGTGCCGAGCATCCAGCAACCACGTATCGGTCTTTCGCCACGCGTTTAACGTGTCACGGCTATGTTTGATAACAAACTCTACATAAGAATATGCACGACTCTGAAACAATAGCATAAAATGACGTGGAGAGACGCATGCACTGCCATAGTTGCTACTATCACAATGAACATATACGTACATATATTTAAATAGCTTAATCCGTCTTACACAGTAATCGCTTGTGGATATACGTCAAATAACCAAAGACGTTACTACCAGCTCTGTTATCAGGATCGTCCAGTGGTTATGAAAAATTCTATTGATTGCCAATTAAAGATTAACATAGATTTTGCAGCATCTGACTGGGAAATTAAAATCAGGCTGGGATCTGCATAATAAAATATACATATATATATATATCAGGTGATTCGAATTCTTAGAATTTTTTGATCATTACCTTAATCAGAAATGGCCTTTTGAGCTTTCCGTTTTTAAAAATTAGAAATCTTCTCAGTATTACCCGTTTCAATGATCCTTGGTTTGCCTGATGATAATCGGCATGGCTTCCCGGCGCTCCTGGCTTGTAACACGTTCTCCATAATGAATGTATTATATATGCAATTCAAGAAATTTCCTGCGAAAGTGAATGCATTCTCGTAACTGTTGCCTCGCGAGAGTCTCAAGAATGATTGACTGTGTGTCCTTTTCTCATCTTACCAATTGATTCATTAGGCTCCTCAATATCGTAAAGCTCCAAGGTGTCTGCCTGGAACGTAATAACAGTGATGAATCAGGTAGATGGAAGAAAATAAATTGTGCGAATGAAAATATCGGGGAACTATTACGACAGAAAAGTTTCACACTGGCCAAGTACTTTTCCTGACGTCGCGTCGTGCTTCGGTAGTATCGACAGGTCGAGCTAACGCGAAACTAGGCTTTATGCTCCAATTGCAAATGGCTGCTGTAAATTTTAGTCATGCAGCGTGTACCTTGTATACTGATAGGGAGCAAACGACAATGCAGCTGTAATGTTTGAAGATATAATCTCAGAGACATTTATAGTAAAGCTGTAATGCGTGTTTTGTAATTGTATCCTGAGTTTCTGAAAAAAAAAATTATAAAAGTTTAATCAAGAGGAGAGCAGTGTATGGGAAGTCATAGAAAATGGCGTATACTGTAATGCGCGTGCGCAGACAAAAGAGGCTCAGACTTGTTTACCACTTTTACAGAAGAGTCGACTTCCCTTCTTTAACGATGCTCGATGTTCTTAGATTCTCATTTTGCGTTTATGGTTGGTAATTTTGCCTATTTTTGCTTCACGCAGAGGCCAGACTTGTTGGCTGAATGATTGGTAGCGTGTGAGTACGCGGATCAGCTTATCGGCGTAAAACTATAAACACGAACATATGCTTTATTAGCCAGGGACGTCTACAATCTATAGCAAGCACCCTTGAACCTTACCTCAGAAGAACTTACGATGTAAGTGGATGGTGTCTGTCAAGATGATGGAGTTGTCGTTTGAGGTTATGTCAGTCGAGAGTGGTGAGTTCGATTCCACACGAGAAAGACGTCGAGAACTGTTTATTGACGTCGAAGCTTATATCATATATTTAAATCGAGTCTGGCAATAAGACACACGACTCATGAGCATTGTCATCGAAAGTGTCGTTTTTATTGCCATCGTAAGAGGCTCGTTAAATTTATCAAAATCCACGCGGACTTTTAACCTTTAAAAACTTTAACACTTACGTATCTTATGTACATATAAATATTCTATGTAGACCTGGTGAAATGGCCAAAAGCAATGATTACCCGCGCTAACAAAATAATGACGACGAACGACCCAGACGAGGAATTTGCCGCGGATTTCCAAGTAGGCCATGGTTCCCCAGGCCAGGTCGTAGATTATAAGGACGCTACAGACCTTACGTAATGGGACGAGCAGTAAATACCTAACTCGTCTTAATATTCATGGTACACCCTCCAATATGATACAAGTCTTGATTTAGATCTAACCAACTGATAATCCACTGAAAAGATTATTGTAAAAAAAAAAATTCACGTATAACCTATCAAATTCTTGCAGACGCGCGATCCGACATGAAGCTCAAAATGTAATGACTCCCTACTGCACATGCGCAGTCACAGTCTACACTCTCAGGCGCATGCGCAAACGTAACATCCGTAAGTGTCAAAAAGCATCCGCGCCTTTCTTCTTCGTACTTACTCTCCTTTGAAAATGAATTAAACGACTGTCAGGTTGTATCGTGGAATTTGCGAAAGAGCAGTTTTTGTCGATGCTCAATGCGTTCTACTTGATTTCTGTCTGTAGCCGTCTCACACGCATACAACACAAGTGGTATTGTGCAAACGTTCAGTGTCCCTATTCATCGCCTTTCCATACTACCAGTGTAGGTGTAACTCTTCTTCGAGTATCACGAACTCCTGCACTACTACTCCTGGTATGATTTCTATACATACATGCATGGTAATAACAAGGTGTTATAGGTTATGTCACACGTGTCCAGTGAGTGGACGCGCGTTATGTAGGAGTTATGTCTGTTTCGTGAATGGTACTTTCGACTTTACCATTACCAAAGAGACAAAAAACGTTATTGACACGTTAACCGTATATCAGAGAGAGAAAGAGAGACTTCGAAATCCTGTCATTGATCCTGTTTACAATCACCTTTTGTATCGACGCAAAGTTTCCTGATGGCGCAATTAACTGTAGTCACATATGTCGATATGTATCGCATACGTTGTACTGATCGCGACACGCTAGTCATTTGTAGTCTTGATATGCAGAGCCACGCGTCCTCGTCTCTTCGGAGATTGGGTTACTGCATCCTTGATACGAATTCAAATCGACGAACGAAACGCAGCTCGTATGCATAATCGAAGGCACAAAGAAATACAACGGTGTTAAAGATAATCGTTAAGTGTAGAATTATCGATATTTACCGTGTGAATAATGTAGGCTTTACGGTAAACATGGATTCTAACCTCATTAACGTAGCATTTGTTTTAGATTGAACGACTTTCCACAGTTATTTTTTGGAATTGTTGAAAAATATTTAGCTAATTGCTTTTTATCGTGATTTAATCACGTTCTTTCTTGTGTAACTTATCAGTAATTTCTAAAGCAAACTTTTTATTACACCTTGATCTGCCTATCGTCTTTTATATCCACACGTCTATATATTCTTATGTACAGCAAAGAGAACGTAACGCGTGTTCAAGAATGTTTGCCCTTTCGTCGCTGCCTTTTCTTTGTCATTGTCTTTCTCGTATGACAGCTTCTTCGCCAATATATCAATTCAATAAATCACAGAGCTAAGCTAGTCTGCGCGGGAATTATTTATAGTCGTATCTGTCAGTTCTTTACGCGTAAACTCGAGCGCCATTAAATTCCGTAAGAGTCTGTAAACTTTTGTATAACGACGTTAAGCCCCAGGTTGACGACGCGAAGATCGACGCCGGGCGTCCCTCGCCTATATTACATATCAGTGGCAATGTGTGACGCAACCGGCGCGCGTTTACGAATTATCAGCCTGCTCGATGCTCCTGAAAGCTCTTGTTTTTCTTTATTTTAAATTAACTTCGCTATGGATCTTACGTAAAGGTATTATTGGACATTATTTTCACTGCCCATAACTGTGCTTATTCTGCTATCGCGGAATTATGGTGACATAATTTCAAGATACATTCGATACACGACACAGCTACGATAGCACGGATGTCAAACTGTAGGAAAACAAAACAGGCTCAAATTTGCAGCAGAGCATTAAATTCAGTCTACGATAAGGCCTTGATTATATTGTGCGTCTTTTTCTTCGAATTTCCCTTACAGCAATCCTATCTCGAAGGAGGCCGTTCGCCGCTAGAGGCGCTGCTTGACGTGTCTAGAAAATTTTTTTTTCCGACAGCAAACACCCCTCGCCTCTCGACCGTTAGAATATGACTAATATGAAAACGCCTAAATGCTTTCAGGATCCAAATTAGCAACGGACGTCAAATCGTAAGTTTATCCATGACGAAAATTCGTTAGGATGATTGCGAGTAACGCGAGTAAACATCATGGACCTTGAACCTTCCGCGAGTAGGTAAGCTTTTAAGACTTTTTAATTTATACACAGTCCGAACTAACAGTAAGTAGATTAGTCGGTCAAGTGTATCTGACTTTACCGTCCTCATTCATTATGCATCCTTGAGTAGGAAGCTTTATCAAAAATAGATACCGAAGTGCGTTGACAGTGATGTGGGTATATTCATTGTTTCATGTACAGCAACGTGAAATTGGATAATTCGCATAGAGAAGGTCAGCTGGGTTGGTCTTCTGTGAAAAAAATAATAAATTATAGCGATGAAGATAGACCTGTACCTGGTGGTCGTGTGAATAAAGTATCTACAGTGGAAGGACATCTTTTCGGCCAAGGTCGAGGTAAATTAATCGCTACGCTTCGGGGTGAGGACGCTATATACATATATGTATGTATGAAACGTAGAGAGCCGAGAACTTTCCATGTCCTCGAAGATCCCAGGAGAGGATCGGCTTTTATCTTCTTCAGCTGACAAGGTATTGCTTCCATCGGTTGCTCGATACCTTCCATTCGCACCTTATGCCTTAACTGCCTATTCTACATTATGGTTCCGTTTTCATTAGCTCGACGACCTTGGCGAAGCGATCGTGACCTAATCGTTATTGAGTCCAGGTTTGGACATAATAGCCCTGGTAATCGATATGTGCGCTATTAAATCGGCCACTTGCTGTATCTACAGGGTTACACAGCCTGGATCTAACAGACACCGATGACAGCTGTCACAAGTTCATTCTGCTTCGTTATGAGATGGTCTCGTGTCTTCCAACTGGATCATTGTTTATGTCTGTGTAGATTTGGCTATTTTGGTATTCAATTGGTTGACAAGTTGGCAGGAGGCTGTTGGGAAATATGAAATTATGAATATTCGGATCAGCTGGTTTTGGGATTAAGAATGTCAGTACCAAGGTTTCGTTAAATGTCATTTAATTCTAAAATCTGTTTTATCTTTATTTAAGGTTACTGCAGACTCATTTTTCTTCGGTCCAAGATCTTTTTACGAACTAACAATATACGCGTAGTCGTCGGCTGTAATCGTGCGAGTTAATTGACATAAAATTAACTGCAAACACTGAGGTGGTATGCCACTGGAGTTCGTCGTACGTCCGTAGGTTGGCACTAACTTGACTGAACGTTAATTATTCTGCAAATGGTACGAACGATGCGTACAGCATTGATAAACTGCAGAACGAAGATTTCCTGTTTGCGGAAAGGATTTCTTTCCCCGGAACAACTACGTGAGTCAGTACGTTGATTGTTACGCTAATTTGCGATTCTCGCTATTTGTCGTCTCTTGGATTAGTTAATTTTTAACATGATTGCAGGTAAACGAGTAGAGCAGTCGTAGTTTAAATGTTTTAATTGGGTAAACGGGAAATTTGTATCTCAAGTTTAAGTATTGCAATCTTTTCTCCTATTTTGTTTCCAAGTTTAGCCACGCGCGGCGCCTCTGAGGGCAGATAAAGAAAGATGGCGCCTGCCAATGAGTTCTAGATTATCGCACGAGTCATAAATGTTTATGGTCTCTTCGTGGATTCGTCACGAGCCGACCAATGGTTATCGGCAGATTTTGTTTACTGAAATTTCTCATAAAGGTTCTTACGTTTTTATTATACTTGTCATTCTCTCTTGCTCCGGTATTCTCGTCGTATTCGATGGCTATTCTGTCACTATGACCTTTTCTGTTAACGGTTCGTGATCTGTAGCCACGTGATTTACGATCAGGACGTTATAATCTGAAATTATCATTGATTTCTCGTGTATCGCAGTATTTACATTTATTATCCTACCTGATAACTTTTATGTTTCGCGTTTGCTATCCTGTTGGGATTTTGAGTGTCAGTTGTTAGCTGTATGGTTTACCGGAAAAACCCGTGAAAAATTGGCGCTCAAAAATTCGAAACGTTTTACGGACCAATGACGTTGATTGACAATAGTCGGGAAGAATAATTTTCTCTTTTTTTTTTCAGTGAAATATTCGAGATTCTCCATTGTGCGCTGTGTACTCGTTTCGACGGAAACGAACGCATTTGCCCGTGACGTAGCGGATCACTTCCGTTAAGAAACATCCTATGGAAATATTTCCGCAAAATTTTGCTAATGCGTATTTGCCATTTCGTACTTTTGGCCATAAACTTTTTATGGACGTAATACCAAGTTGTTAAGCTTAGGTATAATTTCAATAATTGTATAAACGGCGGCAGGTCTTAAGTGCAATTTTTGTATTAGGGTTTAAAAAAAAAGACAATTTTTAAATATCTCTCGTCAAACATAATTGCTTATTTTCGCGAACCTTATCGCTGTAGAGTATAAACAAAAATTTTCCGCAACTTGAAAGAGATCTATGGATCCTAGCGTTTTTCTAAGCACTTAGCGTCCACTCGATAATCATCCACGAATTAGTGAGAAACATTTCGACCAACACTGAGATAGCGTGAACAGACATATATTTGTCTGTTTGCTATGAGATGATTGGGTGCTAATGAGATAATGTCACTTTATCAAATACGTACGAAATCGTGTTGACGATAGATTGTGAAAAGGAGACAAAAAATGTTTTTTTTTTTTTTTTTTTCTTATATACCTTCTAGCGATGATTTTGATCGTATGACATGTCACGAGGGCAGAAATACGATCGAGCGAAAAGTCATTATTCTCGGGCTGGCATAGATAAGAGATTTACCGAAAGTGCCAGGACTATCAGCGTGCCGAGCAAATTTATGAAAAACATCGTTGACGGGCGTTTTTAAGAATTTCGGTGTTAGTCTCGGTGAATTATGATCAGAAAATTAATTGGAACGATCAAATTCTCTTGCGTGTACACAATTTTTGTAATTAATGGAATTTTATGGAGAATTTTCGGAAAAAAAAAGAAACGTTGCGAATGACTACCATAAGTCATACGTTACTTAGGACTGGTGGATGGAAAAAAAAGTAGCTCATTAAATCACTTGCAAATAACGTTGAAACTGCTGGAAAAAAAAAATTATGATCGTCGACATTGAACCAAATACTTATATGAATGCAATATAGCAAGGCGCCCTCGTTCCCTCGATTCCGTTTCTTCGCGTAATTACGTAATCACTCAATTTACCACGGTGGCGTCAAAAACAAGTGATTAAAAAAAAAGCGACAAAAATATGTCTAACAACGAACTACTTAATAAATTATACTGATAACGATTGCGTTAATATTAGAAGCGTTTGCTTGTACATAATTATATGGGTGCGCGACGTAAAATCAATTAATCCGGTAAAGCGATTCAGAAAAATATTCAGATTTCATGATATTTTTTTTCGAAAAATTTGAATGCCACGTGGCGATTGTGTTTTTTGATCTATCAAAATTTTGATTTGCCAAGAGACAAGTCTTTGATAGCGAATGATCATAGAGAAAAAAAATACAGAAGTTGTAAACTACCAGTTGTAAAGAGCCATAGACTGTAAAACGTTAAGGCCCATTTGCATGAAAAGATCCATCGGTAAATATTAATCCCGGATTTAGTATAATTTCCTCATAAGCTTTGTCATTTCAATCTCTATGACAATTCGATCATGTTAATAATTTTTTTTATTATCTCCAGCTTCTTCATAGAAACAATGAATTGGTTATGCACCTTCGACAGATTCGTAATTAATCGAACCACTTGAAGAAGACATAATTATATTGCTGTCGTAATTTACATTTTAACCTGGTACCGAGCTCTGTCGCTCACTTGTAAACTTCACTGCGAATCCTTCTTGATTCAGCAGTGATAATAGACTGGAACTCGTAATGTCACATCTTTATAACCAGAATGGGATAATGCAATTAACCAGTGACACTCATACCTTTTCTTTGCAAAGGCAAAATTATTGAACATTAGAAAAATTCGTAAGTTTATTGACGTTTGCTTTCTTTTTTTTTTTATTTGATAATCAATAATCAATTTTTAGGTGACGCCGTGTCTCTTTTTGGATACGTGAAGTATCAGTCGTCGACAAAGACATGGAGAAGCGACGAGTACATCGCACAAGATAATTAAGACGTAATTAATTAGTATGAGACATCAGACTTACATCATTCAATTGTAAGGATCACGTAGATTACGGGGAATCCTTACTAGATCGTTCCAGTTTGATCCAGTTGATCCAATATATTTTCGTGGTGGTTCACACCGTCACGAGTTGTTAATCCAATTTTATCACTTTCGAAAATTAAACGTCAGAGCCAAGGAGTGGAAAAAACAAATGGATGCTGTTCCACGAAAGAAGAAAATCCAAAGATACATACATTCTTCCGCCGATCCAGGGAACACCGATTTTTTCCCCTAATGCATACTTTACGACTGTCTGGGAGTGCTTTGAGCAAGTAAAAAAAAAAAAAAGAAAAAGTCAATTTCTCATAATATTTCTGTCTAAAAAGACCTTCGCCGTCTGCGATACGTATAATTAAAGCGTAGCGTTAAAAGGAAAGGCTCCGTTCGTCAAGTCAATAAAATATTATTTGATAACGATAAGCATTTTGCAAACAAAAGCTTTGGTGCAATTAATTATTTCATTAGGAATTTCTCAACGCACTCAGGACTAACCGTGTTAACATCATCCCCGTAAGCTACGTCACACGTCGACGTAGTCTTCGCGAACGAATGTTTGTCGGCTGTCAGCGATACCGGAGCATAAAATGGCGGCGCTGTCACTCTCTGACAATATGATTTCTTCATTTCAGTCGAGTGCACAGGCATACCTGAAACGTACGAGACCTTGCGCACCTATTATGAGAATATATAAGTAATTACGTAATCTCGTGATTCTTCTGCGAAACATCTAGAAACCACGTGTGTGACGTTTTACAATCGTAATGGGATGCCGCTTCGTTGGGCCGACATCCCGAAGAACTTCGAACAACTCACGCGGGAAGATAGGGAGGCCCATTTGGTATTTCTTACTCGTTAAAATACTCAGAACGTTCTGGGTCTTCGAGTGGCATATCGACTAAAAAGGCTTTTATCTCGTCACGAGCTCATTGTCTCGCTGATTTTCTTTTCGTGTCGCCAAATGACAAGAACCTTCGAAACAATGGACTCGTGCTTGCTACCTGGAAGGAGAATAAAGGATAGCTGAATAAAAAAAAAGAATTCTTTCCAGAAAAGAGGGATAAATAAAGGAGAAGAAAGAATACCGTAAGGAAAGGTACAACAACAGTCATCGACGGTATGCTTTGAGAAACAATGGCGGCTCCCGGTCAATTATATTAATTAACATTGAAGGTTGTCACCTAATAAGTGCAACGACAGGTGGAATACACTTCTAAATATCCATTCAAATTATCTTCCTTCGTATCCAATTGTGCGCTGCCATATTAATCACTTCCTGTGCAGGACGATAGTGTATATAAATATAAACGATAAATGTAAGTTTTCATGAAGCGTCAATAAATGGAGTTTCAAATTTGAAGAACAAGAGAATTATTAATAAATGAGTAACAAAGTCAAAAGAATGTATTATGCGTAAAGTAATTGACTGAATATTGCCGATTGTCAAGGGTGTCTGTGTATATATATGTATATATATATATATTGAATATATATATATATACAGAATGGAGACCTTTAAAGTGAGACCGGTTTCAAAATGGCCGCCGGCATTGATACGCTCCCGTACAGGAAATCTCCACGCGCGGCGTCGCCGATGCAAATACCAAGGGTACCTCTTGTGGATAAAACGGAAGGATCCGATCGGTATCTGTAGAACTTTCGCAGGAATTAGCAATTTCCGAGGTCCCCGTGAAGCAGTTGGAAGGTTGTGACCTCGCGATTGGCTAGACTCGTAGATTTTCCAGTATACACAGCGCGAAACTCGGAAAGTCTTAGCTTCCTTATCATTGATAAGGTATCGAAGTCACGGTACCGTTAAACTATTGCACTTGGGACAAGCGTAACCGTACGTGTATATAAATGTCGAATTTTTAATTTCAGGGCAAGTATCTAAATAGGCGACGATTCTACGACCTGTTTGGCCGATGACTTTTGCCAGGACGGTGAGATGGCGCATGAAAACAACACGACATAATGGCATGTCATTCTAAAATTATGAAGGTGACGAACGAGTAGATGGCACTCCGTACCAATCACGAGTATCAAGTCGTTTTAAAAGTATTAGCAGCGTTTCCAAGAATTTGAAGGTGGAAAAAATAAAGAGGTTATAACGATCATAAAAAAGAATAACAAGAAGTAAGACTTGCTGGTCGATCATTAATCATTCGTTATGAAATTGAGATCATGTTATGGCGATACTTGCAAAAATTAATCAGTCACACCAGGTATCCATTCTCATTACAGTTCAAGAGTAACCCAATACTCTATGGACAATGCACGAGAGCTGGCACGTCTTCTGATTGGAGGAGGCAGCCATAAGGAAAGGAAGAAAGAAAGTGCAGTGCACGCGAAATACAAGCACAGGTCGCTACGTGAAAATCAGCCCTAAGGAAAACCCTCTGTGGCAGCTACCTGTCGTCATAGTTCATTGAAACTCGAGACAACTCGTAACCTTAAGGTAAGTAGAGAAAATTGAAAAATCAAGTTCTTCGACTGCATCAAAACTGCAAGGTGCATTTACTTGTAGATTCTGAAAAACTTTTCGTTGCACTGCTCTTCGGTCGTCGTGCAACTTTTACACGACTTAACCTGCTCGACTAATGGCGTATAGGTTAGGAACATACGTATACGTTTGGTTAGGTATGTACCGTGCCACTCACTGCATGTCTAAATTCTGTTT
>JASANN010000652.1:104951-149303 GCA_031762395.1 Calameuta pygmaea | reverse complement strand
TGCATGTCTAAATTCTGTTTTATTATATATATATATATATATATATATGTATGTATCTTTAAAATACCAGGACGAGCAGCTTGACCGGCAACAAGGCGTGCACGCATGTTCACGATTCTTTGACTAAAAGTGGGGGACGCTATCAGTGAGAACGATGTCTTCGGCGCGTGTGACGTCACTGGGACGATTCTTCAAGTATAGTTGTAGCGGCAGGACGCGACGAGTCTTCCGTCAACCGCGAACCGGTACGACCGAGGGAATAATCGAGAAGTTCTTTCACTTCTAGAATATAATTTACTATTTTGTTTTTCCTCGCTGATTTCAACGCTGCGCTTCGAGTACGTAGAATCGTACTTTGTCGCTTTGAGGCTTTGACGATTAAAAATTTTTTTTTAATAACTAACGAAATCTGACCGATGTACGATCGGAGTGCTACGGTTTTTTTGTTGAGCTGAGGTTACTGCTTCGTTTTTTTTTCCTATCCTCGCTGTCGCAATCTGCAAACTATGTGCCGCGAGTCCGGGATGCCGATATAGTTGATTGTTTTTATCTTTAATTTTTTACGGTCGAAGGATAAGGCTGGTTTTTTTTAAATTCCTGTAATTCATATGTAACGATAGTTATTGAATTTTTAATAGAAAAATTATTCGATCACGATATCATTGTTTGGAGATTTCTTATTGATTGTTCAGGCCCTTGCAATCGTTAGATAACGTTACCTATTATCGATTAGTGTTTTTCGGTTTTGCATGACTCGTAGTCTTGAGACAAAAACAAAGAAAGCATTGTCATCCGTGATACGGTAGTATACAAACAAAAATCTCAGGGACATCACTAAGACGCGCACTACTGTCATACATAACGGTGGATCTTGGATTTCGTAAAGCTGTCTAAATTAATTTCATGTAAGATAGTGCGCAAGTTATAAAATTGTGAAAATCTCGTGCAGGCAAGCCGGTTACACCAAATCGGCCCAACGAGAAATCAATCATCGCAGCCGAAGGACGTGGACTGTCGACTACGGTAAAAGAGGAGTCGACTGGCAGAATCTGAGAGAGGAAGTCGAACGAGAAGTATATAAAACTAATGGAAGGAATAAAACTAAGGTAAAACAAGGACAGAAGCACAGAGTGACCTCCGTGTTCCAAGATAGCGGAGTTAAGCGAACGAAGGAAGGAGCATACGCGAAGGGAGATCTAGAGAGAGAGAAAGAGAGAGAGTGAGAGAGAGAGGCAAATAAGGAGCAAGAGAGAAAGAGCTAGTCGGGAAAAGCAAAAGCGACCGCTGGAGCAAGAGTTACTCTCAGTAGTCGAGTGGCCAGCACAGAGTCTCATCGTGAGACAAGAGAGCGGCTAGAGATATTTAAAGAGATAGTTGAGAAAAAAATAAATAAATTCGTACCTTGCGGAACTCTTGATCTTGCGATCGGCCAGAATCGAGAGGCTGCTCAATCGGATATCGTAGGATCGTCAAGCCAAGGATCGTCGCTTTGAAAGGAATAATAAAATAATACACAGAGGAAGGATCACGAAGTGTCTCGTTGTAGTACTGGATAAACAGGAGTCAATCACGATAACTCCTGATAAACGTAAATAACCTGCAAAGCTACCACGGGGAACTTTTCGAATTCAGCTTCCACTTCTTGTTATCCTCGTGGAGGACGTCGACGACGATCGGTTGGCGCTTCGTGTGTGCGCGGTTAGTGCGGCTGTGTTCATACTGTACATACCAGTACGTAAAACCGTAGAGACGTACAGATCGCTGTACACGGTTACGGTGTAGAGTACGATTCGTACGGTTCACCAGCAGGCAAACACAACCACTCCAAAGTCCGTTGGCAGTTCAGTTGTCTCCGAACCCCCGAACCGTTCGGACGTGGCTTTGGGTCTCCGTTATTACGGACTTTGCTTATACGTATTTTGTTTTTATTTTTTTTTGCACGTCCATTAACGCGGAGTGCTCCTAGTTACGTTTTGTACCAGATTTTTGGTTGAGATATTTTAAGAGAATTTTTTGTCATTTTAAAAATTTCGATACTTGCACGGCCACTGGAAAAGTCATTCTGTACTATTGTATTCGATCGCGAAGACGACGACTCTCGCGGCTACTGATCTCTGCGAGAGAACGGCCATCGGTACATATACTATTTGGGGTAACTTTGGCATCGGGTGAACTGGCGGATTTTCTACTTCCGGCAAGAAAATCATCATCCGGAGACACGATTTACTCGTTGGATCCTTTGATCGAGCATCTCGCTAAGACGTGAGTATTCGGAATGATTTTTTATTATTTTATTATATTTTTTTTCGACACTTTTCTCAGAGGTGTCACATAACGCTGCACTATATATAGATGTATCTATGTACTTACCACTGTGTAGCCGTGGTATGATTTATGATTGGCTTTAGTAATTTTGTCAATGGCTGTTATCGATTTTCCGTATTATTTATACAAGGGACTGTCGTATTGTACAGTTATGAGTAACGATGAAGAATATACATTTTTCTCGTCGCAATAATAATATTCAATTAAACACCTTCAAAGGAAGTATGACTAGTCTAGGGATGGATTTAGAAGGCAATTTTTGGGATTAAAAAAAAATTATTGGATAATTTATTCTGAAAAATTTTTACACGAATTTATTGATACTTAATCATAATCGCGGCGAAAGATCTCTCTACAAGTGTGTCACCACGATCACAGTCCTTTCGCTTATCCAGGTTAAATAAAATTTTTTAAATTGTTCTTTCTTACCGATTTAATTTTTTCAAAATATTAACAATTTCAACTTAAAGCTAACGCGACAGGCAAACATCTATTGAAGATGTATGGAAAATTTTAAATTGATCAAACGATTTTATCTCTGCCTTCTTGATTATTATGGCCACCAATTAGAAAAATATAGTTTTGACAAAAACAAGTGTTAAGTTAGTCATAAATTTCCATACGATTACTGTAAAACTTGTGATACCGTTAATCAGCTAATCCTGAAACCACAAGTCCACTTCTTTCTCAAAGAAATTTTATAGTTCAATATTTGGACTGTCCCAATTTAAGCCAATTTTTTTTATGTATTTTACTGTAATATTTTAAAAAATTCAAGGTATAAAAGAATATGCAAAAAATCTTTTTCAAACTGCCATACCATGATACATACCCCATAACTGGCAATTGCCTGTTATCTTAACCTAGAGTTTATCAGGATTCGAGCCGGTAGCCTTATCCTACTAGCCAATGCTATTCGCTACTCTGTATAAGACAAGCAGATAAGTTTCATCAATGTTAATTCGATCCCCATACATGTAATCTGATCGATATATCAAATTGATTCAAGAATCAACTGTGTATTCCAGAGTAGGCCTTTCGTTTACTTGCAGGTAGGTCACTGCAAAGTTGTAATACTGAATTGTGCAAAGTCCCTCGCGCCATTCTCGACAGATAACGAACGACCACTGAACGACCGGCTTGATTATAAAAATCTGAAAAAGAAAAATTTCAAAGTTCATCCTTAATTAATCCACGGTCCGCACTCGATACTTATCTTCC
Source organism: Calameuta pygmaea (assembly GCA_031762395.1). Lineage (NCBI taxonomy): Eukaryota > Metazoa > Arthropoda > Insecta > Hymenoptera > Cephidae > Calameuta > Calameuta pygmaea. The sequence goes on along the minus strand of JASANN010000652.1, from coordinate 145,757 downwards.
CTTCTGGATCCTCCATATCATCCATATTATCTTTTCATAATACACATTAATCATCTGTGTACATATTTGTTGTTTACGCAACAAACTTGCAAAGTTCCAAAGTTCGCAAAGCTCCTATATCCTGTTCAAAAATTCCTTTCAAGTCTGAACTAATGTTTCCACTGACCACTTCCGGCTGCTTCCAATAATCGAATGGGCCGTACGGATCCTCTTTGACTTACATTAATAACAACAAGACGTTCGCCAATGATAACTGCTGGATAGGAAAGTTGAAACAAGTTCAAGTACAAGTAGTTCAGCGCCAGAGAAAGAACCGTCTGTGTTTAATTTAACTGAACATATGTATATGTACTATGCTCTCTAGATCTTGATTAAAATACGTACATCACCTACAACTAGTTATATACAGTCATTCGAAGGTGTTCCTCGCTCTGTGAAACGTGTAAACAGACTTTGACATACTTTACGTACTTTCAATGGACGCGTGTCCCCGACGCTCTTGGTACGATAAACTTTTAGCCGAGTAGCCGTGTACAGTGTTGCGAATTTTATATACCCATATACAGTATACCTATACATACAGATACAGTGCAAAACAGTTATACCGCCATTTTGAAAGGTTCTCGCGACGGCGGAGTTTGGGATTAATAAAAAAAAAATAATTATAAAAAGATCTGTCATTCTTCATCTTCCACGTCACTTTTACGGATATTCAAGAGTACGTTTCCGGTACACGTAACTACGAATGTGTCCACTTTGAGTGGATCCGTATCAAAGGCACTTGTCGTTCGTTGGATTTACTAGGAGTTCATATTCTTTGTATTCGTATAACAGAAGATGAAACTGGCGAATGAAATTGCTAATCCAATAGCGCGAATGGCTCCTGTCATGTTATTCACTTCTCAGTCGCTCCGACTATCCTCCGGGCTGTTTCGCGTTGTGAAACGGCAAACGACTGAAACTGCCGCGTCGATCGTTTCCAAGTGACTTTCTAAACTAGAAGCAATATACACTTTGTATCCTACTTGGTATACTTGTACGCACCTACCTACCCCAGCTTCGGGTACTCGTGAACAGATGCTCACGTGCGGTATCGCCATTGTGTAGTACACGCGGCCTGATACGTGATCCATGTTATTTATTAACGAAGGATTCTTGCTTTGTTGAAACTGACTGACCGTAATGTCGCATTCTCTCTGGTAATTACATAGGAAACAGCGACGATATCTTCTGTATCGTACGTACCGTCCAGTGGTGCGCTTCTCCGTACAGAGACATAATAACGTTGTGTCGTATCCGCGTGAACGTCATCGTGGCGGAAATAATTGACGATATTATGAAAACGCGATTTTACGTACTCTTGAAAAGAACGTTACGCTTAACATCGCCGCCATCTTGCGCACCGCTTCGATTCGATTATATCGCAAATCATCTCGTCGAACTTACTAGTTTTTGGTTATGACTGTCACGACTGAAGACGGACCGTGCCCGCTGCCGCGCATGCGCGACTCTCAGTTCACTTGTATTCTTCATGGCGCTTACTTCGCAGACGATAATCGGCGTTAGCCTAATTTAAGAGGCAACAGCAATGCGCTGACACGGCAGGTAAATACGTGCGTGAGTGCGTGGCGCATGCGTTTCACTGTTATGTCTCAAGAAATCACGCAAGAGGCATTTTTGAAGTTGCTGCTGCTGTTTTTTGTTGGCTTATTTACATCCGACGGAGCCATACGAGTTAAATGTTTCGTTAATGGCTGTCAATTTCGTACGGTTTTACATTGCAAGTTATGATTTCTCGGTGGAAAGAGGTCGCTGATCTTACGAATACGCAATTAGACTTGGAGAATGGTTCGTTTCACAGGTACTGTGTCTTTTTGTAGAAAGTTTTTTACCTCTCTCTCTCTCTCTCTTTCTCTCCCCCGCCCGTCTCCCGCTTGCTCTGAGTATACAGATGCAAAAAAAGTGCGAAAGGAAAGATAAATTAACGATACGCTATGTCAACTCGTATTGAAAACTTATCGAACTTCGTATGCTGGTACTCGGTAGTAATTATTCTTTTTAATTGTCTTCTAGTTGATATTCCGTTTACATACGGTAACTGCGACAAATTGTTAGGTGCGATCGATCTGTTTCACTGAACTCTACCTACGAGGATACTCGTTCGCGTATTAAAATACATGGTATCAGCAGCTCGTTATTGTGCCGTTCTAACACGCGAAATACAAACGTCACAGGTTGACGACACGTTATCTTAATTAATTACGGTTATACTCGATGTCAATCAGCCTATTGCCGTGCATTTCAATATCGTATACATTCAGCCAAATACTATGAATAGAAATGATTCAAGTGCTTCGGAGGTTCAGAGCTACGTAAACTAAAATCTGTTTACACGCAGGTTCTGGACTTTCAAGGATAACCAGGAATACGAAGGATCGCACATCTTGTATTTGTATTCGCTGTACCGGAAGTTGCATTCACATTGGAATCCATTCAGCCCGAAATTCAGTGAGAAATAATATAACGGATAATTATTAGCGAATTGAGCCTCAGGATACATATATTTTTTTTCCGTAAGCAACTCTCCTATGTAGCTTTACGTTTAATTCGTCAGGGCGACGTCATTCTGACGATCAATCCTCTTTGACTGTGGGTAAGACTTTAGAATCTTGTAACGATACAATCGATATTACTATATCGTCTTTTTATCTGTACATGAGTCCTAGCTGACTTTGATGTACGAACGACGAATTCTGGCCAATTCGTACGATGAACCTTTGGAACTGTTTCGTCTAATAAAAAGACGTTTGCCACCCGTTTAATGCTTAATCCTGACTTTATCGTTATTGTGAACAATTGAATCAGCCTGTATGTTTTATTCAATCTAAATTACCTGGTCGTGCCGTAAACAGAATTACGTATGGTCCGATGGTAGCTATCGGAGTTAGCTCGTGAAAAATGCTTTCCTGTATGTGGTATGTATGAACAGTGAAAATATTAAGGAGTAAATTGTTCTTTAGGTCCGTTTCAATGATAATTAAGGAGGATTGTCAAATAACCAATTGGTCGGAACTTTCTCCTCCGTTCGTCAGTGTCTTTTGCACGCATGTATCGGCTGCTACGCAATTCCTGGTATTGATTTGGCAAAAGAATAAAAAAAAAATGAAAGGAAAATCAGGTAATATACTAGGCATTCGCACGAATGTGTTTCTCTTGCAGCCATATACCAATGGGCTACCAGACGGCAAGAAGGCCGCAATTAAAGACTCCTCAGGGTGTTGCGGATCAGGATTCTACGTACACGTCAGGTTACCAAATGAAATGCTCAAGTGAGCCAAGGTCGGTGTCCTACCTCTTTCGTGCTTTCACTGTAAAAACACAAGAGTCGACAAAGAGACTCGGATTTATTTGCAGATGAGAGCGAGAGAGACGGACGAAGGAAAAAAAAAATAGATACATACGACCAGTGCAATCGTACGGTCTGATTAACAGAGATGGTTGAGCATTTTTTTTAAATTTATTTATTGTTAAAATCCAAATGTCTATTTGGCAGGAAATTGTAAAATGGGACAGCAGTTTTTTTTATGCACAGTCATCGCTGTGTTTTTTTTTGTTTTACGTTGCCTACGTCATTGCGTTTCTCTGTTGCAATCTGAAGCACCGCGACGTCCAGCGTCGTTGTTATTTATGTTTAAAAAAATTTTTTTTACTCTTTTTGTCGTTTTTTTTTTCTTTATGCCGGTATCCATAGTTTTTAACTCGTAAGATGACTATCGTTGCCGGTGGTCGACTATCGTAACAGGTGCGTCTGTTTTCGAAAGATCGATGACGTAGAAGCCTTGTTTTTTCAATCGACCGCATTTCGCTTAATGACCTTCTTTCTTGGTAACGAATATATTGTAGAATCGCGTAATTAACGGGATGACATCGGGGGCTTAGGCCAATTCCATAGTCTTGGAATTGATCGGTACACGAAGAACGTATAGCGATTACAATGGTTATCCTAGTCGGCAAAACTGCCTTTGGTAATTATTTCGAGACGGTAATTGAGTTTTTAATTTTTAATAAACGGCAACCGTAATTAATAATACTTTGAAACGTGGGAGCTAATGCCGTCGATTATTAAATTTACGAAAAATTGTACTTACGAACGCGAGACTGTTCTTGAAATTCGCTTTTTTTTCTCGAGGACAATTTTTTGTCCGGAGTCATTTATATTCAGCGTGAAAAAATTTAAATGACTCGAACTTTTTTTATTAGGGGATTTCATTGCCGTTAATTGTATACATTCATTTTGTGAATGGGAATTAGGTCGAGCTGCATATTACGAATTTTTTATTTGACACGTAACCGAATGTATTGAAATTTTTTTTTTCAAATTCAAAATATCCGCGTAAAATCAATTGATTACGAAGTCCTTGGACGATAACGAAAAATGATTTTTACATTACTAATATTCACGATCTTTCCGTGCCAGAAATTGTATCTCGATTCTTCGATGCTGATAAGAATTTTATATGCATAATAAAACATTTCACTTATTAAACATTTCATGTGGCACCGCATGCGATACTAATTTTACAGAAATGTATCACGGTCTATATTTATCCGCGAATCGACCACCGTGATACCGCCCGATCGAATATCGATAATCGAGCAATAAGTACGCAAGGAATTGTCGGTGTGCACGTAGCCATAAGTAAAGAAGTGTCCAGCACAGAATACAAAGAATCATAAATAACCCAGGAGCAATAAATTGAAAAATAAAATTTGAAAATTATAATCCTTCCATACGAAGACGCGTTGAGCAATTCTTTTTCCGTATGCCGAGTCATAAGAGAAGTACATATAGAGACACTTGCGAGAAAGCAATAAAAATGTTGTATTTAATTAAAAAGAAAAAAAAATCCTTCACAAATCACATGTTATTTTACCCCACGTCACGTGCAGGCCATCCATACCTATATAAACACACGTCAATACAGCGTATGTAATAACAATAATGTTTTTCCAAGAGTAGACCGTAACAAGACATAACCTCAAAGTTGTTCCGATTAGTAAAGAAAAAAATGGACTATCTTTATTTACCCATAAAATTTGATGTCCACTTTACGTCCTCGGACGATAAGAAAGTTTTCTGTTTCACTTGGTACCATTCATTTTTTCTATCTAATAATATATTAAATGCAGCACGCAACGCCGGTATTGTTTCCATTTGAATCGACACGATACAAAGCTTCTCGTTAACAGTGACTCTATATAATACAGTGTGAGCGTCCCTTAATTACGATGCGCGTCGCGACGCGTGTCACGACATGGCACGACCGTACAGCGTACACGTACGATTGCGCATTCACATCGATTATATCGTTCGGGAACGAATCGACTCCTTTTTATGTTTGATTTGCGCGAGTAATTAAAGTCCGCGGTAATAACGAGTGAACACTTATTTTCGCGACACCCAGTAGCTGAGTAACGGCAGCCCTTGATGCGCGTCACAGAATTTTGACGTAACTCATGGAAGACACAGGCAGATCGAGGTAGACGAAAAGTGCGGGAAATTTGAAAATAATTACCTCTACAGTATGCGGTGTTATGGGGTTAGATAGTGCGCGGTAGGATATTTAATTTTCCAAATGTCAGACAGTAATTGTCTATCGTCATTGCAGATGTGATTATATCTTTGATATTTTTCTTTTTCTTTCCTTCTTCTTAGTCTCTCCTTTCTGTCGATCGTTCTCATGGAAAATTACCATGTAGAATTTTACATGCCACGACAACTTGGTGATTTTCTTGTCTCTCTAGGGATTTTCGTATGACTTCATTTTCAGTGCTTCGATAGTCTTATTTACGTAATTACATATTGCTGGAAACACGAACGATTCTTATTAGTGCTCTGTTCTGTCGAACGATTAAAAATTTGAGGTTATGCACAAGGACGACTGGGTGTTACGTTTTTAATTTTGAGAAAAAAGGAAAAGTACATCCGTCACTTTCAACCGTGCGCGGGAGTCGATGAAAACGAAACCAGAATGCATTGCGAGACAGTGTTTGGCAATATGGCCGCCGTTTACACCGACCGTGTGCCGGGATCGCTCGTGCTTGAAATAATTGATGTTATACGTATTTTGTGACAATTACGATAATCTAGCACGTTCTCGGTTCTCGACGGTGACAGTGTGTACGATGATATGTGAAATGACGTCGCTCCGTGTGCAGAAGGCTTTTTTCCAAGCGATAGAAAAAATTGTTCACGCGCCATTAAAGCAATTGGATTTCAATGAGATTAATGGCCGTCCGTATGTGACTGCGACGAGGCGCAAATGTGTTTGGGCCTTACTCACGTAAACTTGACGATTGTTTTCATTTCGCGAGTTCACTCGTTACGTCGCCCCTGGCGATTACTCGACTTTTTGCACGCTCCGTAACTATTTCGACGAGATACACCGAAAGTACCTTGACAGTGAGGAATTTTTTTTTCCCTGGCCGCTAATGCTTGTTCACGTACAAAGCAGAGCAATGCATTCTGGCTAGTGAGTGACATTTTCTTTTATGTTAAATTGTCATTTTTTTTCACTTTTAATATATTTTTAATAACGACGTAATCCTGCATGATTCGCACATGGGATGGCATTGCGTGACGTTCGCGGAAACGATGGAATTGGCGCGATCCGCGAGAGTCAAACAAAAGCCAACCTTGGCCAAGATCAAGATCTGATTCGTTCGACAAAAAGTGGCTAACGATCGCATGTTACCGAACCGTGGGAATTGCCGCTCCGTTTCTTGCAATTTTAACAAAGGCCGACCGATTCGTCTAACAAGAAGACACATGAGGCTCGGGGATCTATTTATATGAATTGACTTGAACTCGATGGGAAGCGGTCAATGAATTTTCTCGGTTTGCGTTTTGCACGCGTTTCAATAGAGGTATTCTGTTAATTTTCAATTACTCTTTTTTTTATCTTTCTTTTCATTGGACATGTACACGGACCGCTTTACAGGGACGCTATACCGGTTTCGTTTGGTTTGAATTACCACGTTATTTTCAACGGAGTTCATACGATTCTCGCCAGATGGCTAATTTCAATTCTCTATTGTTTTGTTCTCGTTTAATCACGCATCTACAAATTTTCCCTTACTCATAATCTCCCTCTCTCTCTCTCTCTCTCTCTCTCTCACACACTATCGGAGATCAGTCCAGACAAATTCGGACTCAACCAATTCGAACTGGCTTTCACTGGAAAGTAAACGCAAACGACACGAATTATTTCACAGACGATATCGCCCGTGAAAATTGACAACAGCCATATTGAATCCCTCGTTATCTGTTTGTTTATTTCTTTCCTGCTTACCTTTTATTGACAGAGCCAACAAATATATTAGTTTATAAATTGTTTTTTAAAGACCATCCTCGCTCTGATAACTCGTTTAGTCATAATTTCAAGTTTTTTTTTTAAATTGTACGTAACACGTGCACATTATTGAATCGCGACTGTCGCAGCTGCACGAAAACGATTCTCAACTCGACTGATTCGAATTTGAGCATTAGTCACGCTAGAAGCTTCTGCGACGTGTCGCTCTTCTTGAAAACGCGTCCTTTGACTCAAGTCGTATTTTCAACTGATTATCATAATACGTCAGACAAGCCTCACGATAGGCTCATTGTTACTATACGCTCGATAACATTCTTGCGACTAGCAGCAGCAGCAACAGCGACACCTTCATTCTCGTTTTAGTTTCTCTGATGACTACTCGACCAATTAATTCGCCGATTAATTACGCTGTTGTTCTAAAGCATCGTTGGAATCAGTTACGAACTTGTACGATTGCATTGAAACTTTTTAAAATTCCACTGTCTCGTTTGAATTTTGCCGCCTTTTTTCCCCTCCTGGTCCATCATTATTATATTCGTCGAATCGCACGAAAATTCTCAAAATAATGTATAACTCGTGACATCGTCACGTGGACTGATTTTTTCATAAATTCAAGAAAATTTATTTAATAATGCCTGCCGTGACGTGTCAGCTTGCCGGTAAAAATGTTGAGCGACTCTTGAACACACGTTTCCCTGCATATAACGTAAGTCCACAAGGCCGTTATTTGCCAATAACGAAATATTCTTCCAAAAAGTGGACGTTCCAAGAAGACCAGTATATTTTGCGTAAATTTTTTTCCCCTAAATTAGCATATACGCCTTACCTGGATAAGTCAGCTTACGCATGTCGATTATGGCTAATTAATATTTTTCTCATAATTCTCGCTTATGCCGTAGATATTAAGGATCTTTGAAGTTTTTATTTTTTTCGATCACGGTATATAAAGTTCCCCAAAAAAATATTACTATACGTTACTACGTCTCATTTATCACCGTGACTCAACCGATTTCAGTGAAATTCTTTCGAGCTCTATTGACTTTTGACATTTTCACGTTGATTCCACCTATCAATTCTAGTGCCGCCGTAATCACCTACGTATCCACGTACGATCGTTCAGCCGAGATAATTCTTTATCCCTGCGGGCATAAAGCGGCTAGTGATCCTGACGAGTTGGTGAACGGTTTTATAAAAAATATTTTTAAAACACTATATAGATACAGCTGTCAGCCAAGAAATTGACTTTAGCTCGGGGCGACAGTCGCAACGGGTTTTTTTTTTCGAAGTCAAGAATATGACTTAATAGGGGAAAAAAACAGTCGACGTAATTCGTCGGCTTTATTGGATGCAACACCTCCCCCCCCCCCTCTCCTCCACGCGAAAAAAAACTACGTAAAAAATTTTAACCGCGTAAAATTCTCTTAAGTCACTTTTCACGTGACGAAGTTGTATTTTCCCGTATTTTTCTTATTTTAACTGCGGCGTGTAATCTTTTCTTTTTATCACACCTAACCTCAAGGTAAATGCTTGAAGACTCATCTTCGCGTACCAACCGATCGCCAATGTGCACTTAGAATAATTGCATAGCAGCTGGTAGATTGCAAAAAAAATTATGAAATAAAAAATTTTTATAACAGCATAAAATCGATCATCCGTTAATTTGTTACTCATTTAACAAAAAAATGTGCCGCTGGAAATTATTTTTTGTTTCCAATGATAATTAACGGCTCCCACTGTTTCGCATTGATTTGCATAGATTTAGCACATATTTGCGATTACTCGAACAAATCGATTATCCGAACACCCATGTCCATCAATTAGTACGAATAGTCGAGGTTGTACCGCATCTACGAGCAGAATGACGTAGACACGTAATTCCGCGTCACGAGGGAATTAGTAGTCTTTTTGAGAAAAAAAGAAAAAAAAAATAATTGAGCCGAGTCATTCCCAGCCGCTAATGAATTAGCGCTATGCGATTTCCGGCCTGGCTGATTACAATGGAACTACCAGATGTTTACAGTCCATTCGCAATGTGCATTAAACACAGACCCATACTCGAGATATGAAAGTTACAATGATCACATGCAATTTCCTTAGCGATTAAAATAATACATATACATGTACACATGGATATGTAAAAATCTCTAAAATTATTATTTTCTCATTTTTCCAGGTAGCCGACACAGATAATGGTGGCTTCGCAGAACGACGGCGGCAGAAGCGGCACCGTACCGACGGACGACGCGGTGTACACCGTCTCCGTAGGCGGAGTTGGTTACCGCAACGACGGATACAGGGAAGACGGTACCGACGGAATTCCGCCGGAACCGACCAAGCCGCCACAGCTGCCACCTGCCGACGACGACAGTCAATCACGAAAATTTCGATTGTCACGCGGCGAGAAATGGCGAATCCTCAAGAACATCGGCGCCGTGTCCGTAGCCTTTATGGTACAGTTCACGGCCTTCCAGGGCACGGCCAATCTTCAATCGTCGATTAACGCCAGCGAGGGTCTTGGCACTGTGTCCCTGTCGGCAATATACGCGGCCCTCGTGCTCTCCTGCATCTTCGTACCTACCTTCCTCATCAAGAGACTCACCGTAAAGTGGACCCTGTGCCTGTCGATGCTCTGCTACGCACCCTACATTGGATCACAGTTTTACCCCAGGTTCTACACCCTGGTACCAACCGGTGTCCTACTGGGTCTAGGTGCCGCGCCCATGTGGGCAGCCAAGGCCACCTATCTGACCCAGGTCGGCGGGGTCTACGCCAAGCTCACCGATCAGCCCGTGGACGCCATTGTCGTACGGTTCTTCGGGTTCTTCTTCCTTGCCTGGCAGACGGCTGAACTCTGGGGAAACCTGATCTCGTCCCTTGGTGAGTGTACACCCGGGTGGTTGGATTTAATTAATTATTTCTCCTTTTTCTCTTCACTCGCACACAGGATCCTGCTATTGTAGTTTTTGAGAAGAATCTTTCACGGATTTTCAATATTTACTCATGGCTTGGGAGCTGCAAGTCGAGAACAGTCGAGAAAGCAACAGAGGAACGAAGACAAGAATATACGTATAAGCGCCGGTCCTCATTTTGCACGAACGTCATGAAGAAATCGCGTCCTGGTCGTTTTTGCGTTTGAATATTTATCACGTATCATTTGAATAAGCCGGTCACGCCGATTTTTCTCTGCCCTCGGGCCAACTGCCGGATCCTCTTTGGCATTGTGCACCAGGCTGTTCTACGCGAGCGCCATCTCTGCGTACTATAACGAGGAACAACGCCGTATTTATGCATATACAGCTAGCAAAGTCTATATAATTTTATTTTATCTTTCTCGTCAAAGAACGAAATTTCGATTTTCAAAAATAAGGACAAATCTACGGACTGGGAAGTGCCGATTTTAACGTGTTCTTTATTTATACTAACAAAAACCACATGTCGTTTGCGAAGTCGTCTGCCCCCCCCCCCTCCCCCCGCCATCCACGAATCGAATTTGCGTAATACCAACTTCAAGGAAAAACACACGGAATCATGTCCGAAATTGATTCTTCTTCCGTCATCACATGTATAAACAAAAATATTCTCTTGCCCGTGACGTCACTTGTACAATGAAAACACACTGATTCCCTTCCGTATATATTTATCCGTATTTTGTTGTTTCTGTCTTTTTATTTATACTTTCATAAATAATCTCAGTTACGCGCACCTGTGACACTGCCTCTTTTCAATTATCAGTGCGACGTCAAAAATGAGAAAAAAAATCAATTTATTAAGCAATCCATCGACTAATCATTTTACTCCGTCGATAACGTAACTCCTTTGGTTTATCTGCTATTCAATTTTTGGCAAGTGGTCGTGTACCAAAACAATATATCTATGTTGTCTTAGTACACGACTAATTTGATGTGTGTGTCTGTATATATGTATATACACCAAAAGTTATTACATACGTAACCACATGATGATTGGCTCAACTATCTAACATTCTAACGGATACGCAATGCGCGTAACCAATTGGACTAGGCGGCTTGAGCAGCAGAGGAATCGTAACAGCCAGTAGTAACAGCGGAGAATCAGTCAGACTGTCCGACCAAACCTTTTTCCTTCTCCGCTTAAGATGTATTGAAGCAAGCTCGTGTGTGTTTATGTGTAATACATATATATAACTGTAAGCAAGTGGAGAATGACTGCAGGCAGTCAGCCCGTCGAGATTTATCCGGTATAAACTCGCTTCGGTTGCTTTCCTGTACTATTGTTATTGTTGTTGTTGATAATGTTATTATTATCAAGGTATACATTCGCCCGGCACATTCACTCCTAGCACAACTGAATCTGGATATAATGTTAGTAATGGAAGTCGTGAGGATTGTGGTTATGCCTAATTAGGTTAGGTTAATGGATATAAAATTTATATATACGTATAGTATGTATATAACTACTGACTGTTTCCTATTGCCAGATCGACTCTATTGATTGCGCTCCGCTCGCTTAACTTACTTCGTTCGCTCACTGAACTCTACCTAACCTCGCGGGTTAACGTTTCTGTTTTACCGACGATAGGAAACGCTCGTCGCGCCGTTGGGGGATTCCTGAAAAATATATTGGCGACAAAGGTCAAGACTGTTTCGAGTCCTTGCGGAAGGTCGTCGCGGGGTTATGCGTTACGAACGGGCACCGACGCCGAGCGTCGATGCGCTTTTTATACACGCAGAATGCAATTTACACGTATGGCATCCGTAAGTGAAAGGACGTTACTCGGTTTAAGTTCCTTGACACGTGGGCACTTTGACACTTGGTCTGGTCTGTTATGGCGAATGATATTCGTCGCGTGGTTTTTTTTTATTCTGCGGAATTCTTTTTTTTTTTTTCTTTTTAAATAAGAATTTACTTTTTACGGGTCATTCAAGTTTTTTCGTCGTTTATCGTTAATCGATTTGATGTTTTGAACATTTTTTTTCCTTGGTCACCGAGTGATTTTTTGATGGTTAATTTGTCGTTTATTTTGCTTGTAAAATTTAAGGCGTTTTTTTTCCCTCTGTTTGCGATCTCTCGTCACAGTGACCTACGTGAGTCAGCGAAATTGATCGGCGACCGTCGCATGACTCTCTCATGAAAATGCATAGCTAACTGCACCGCGACAATGGGGTCTGAAGGAAATTCATATGGGCGCGGGGGAATTCACAGCGCACGTGCTTCCTCTGGATGTATAGATATACCTGGGACTGTGTCATTGGCTGATACCACGTGGAAATTTTATGTCAATATCAAGGCGCTAAACGTATTCGTACTCAGTGTGATTCATCTCGATTCCCGTGTCTTTTGCTTCTATCGCGTTTCGTGGTTCGCTAAAAGTTACACTTCGCTCTCGGTGAATCGCAACTTAGCGTTATTGACAGTGATTTATGATGATGAAAAAAAGATTTTCTTTTCCTTTGAATTTAAACTTAATTGCCCATTTGCGGGCTTTAGTCAACTTCCGCTCGAGCAGATAATAAGTACCTGACGTCACATGGAAATTTACATTTATGAAATTATTATTTTTTAGCTTTTCGTGCGAGCGCTCGTCGTTATTCGTTAAGATACGGTAAAGCCTGTTACCTTAGACTGTATTTCCAATGAGCGATTCCATTCGTCGTATTGTCACTTTTATTTTTTAACAATTGACAATTTATCGATCGCTTCGATAATGTTACGTAACCAGTAAAAAAATATGTCCATAAGACAGCTCATGTTTTTTTTTTTTCTTTGTTATATAAAATGGCGACTCTCTTATCGTCCATGGTAAAATTCGATAAAACATCACTTTTGGTATCGTCGCCGATAGGCTTGTCTGAATACACAGAGCGAGGTGGTTGAGCGTGGAAGGAGAAAAAGGTGTATCCGCAACAAGGCGATCGACCGAGAGTCTCTAGGATCTGGTGAAAGTTGTACCGATGGCGCGCGATCACGAATGCAGATTAGCCAATAGGAATTCCGAGTGGCGTAAAAGTATTCAGGAAGAACGTGACGGGCCGAGAGAGGGGGGTTGGTGGGAGGGGAGGCCGAAGTCTCGGCAATTTTTTTCTCCTCATCTCTTTCAAGCACAAGACGTGCCGGAGGAACTGGCCACGTGGCGGGCACGTGCGAAAAATCGCAAGTGAAAACGATTCGCCGTGAATTTATTACGAGGGATTTTTTTAATGTGGATAAAAAAAGAGGCCATTGAAATAGCATTCAATTTAAATAATACATATATATATATGTATATATATATATATGAATATTGACTATTGCACAAGAAGCACCATTGCCCATCTGAACAGTTGTCGGAGGAGGCGGCATTCGCTTACGCGATAATTGCCATTGAAGCTTGTCGTTAGATATTTATGGTGACGGGATTTCTAAGTATCGACGACAGCTCGAGGGGGGAAGAGAAGGAGAAGTGGCGGAGGGAGATAAGGGGGAAATTGACGCTGCGCGCATAATCGAATTCGTCCTTCCTACGTCCGACGTGTATTTATTGTTTCCGGAAAATGTAGGGAAAAAAGGAGTGGAAAAAAAGAAACGTACAAAGTAAGCGCGTGAGAATTTTTTTTTACGTAATTAATGAACAAATTTTTTTCTACAGTTCTCAGCGAGGGTGAATTCGGCAGTGGTGCCAGCAACGGAAACGGTACTACCAACGAAGAAAAGATTAAGTTATGCGGTGCCAATTTCTGCGTTCTTGGCAATGGCGTCGAGGACAGTCTGAAGCGTCCGCCAGACTACGAGATTCACGAGATTTCTGGAATTTATCTTGCCTGCGTACTCCTGGCCGTCATGATCGTCGCCTTGTTCGTGGATCCTTTGTCGAGGTGAGTTTTTACCAATTACGATCTAGAGCGACGAACATCCTTTGCCCTTCAATCGAGAAATCGAAGGATCGACATTGCCGCGTATACTTTGAAGATATTTAAAGAAATTTTTGTTTTCGTCAAAATCCTCAAAGAAATTATTCCGTTAACCATATTTTACGAAAATCGTCTTATAATCATTTTCGATCGTTTGAGTATCAGGTAAATCGTTGTTATCGACCGAAACGTTAACGCTCGACGAGACGCACGTGGTAATAACGTACGATAATATATTCAAACCTGTCGTACGATGTATGCAGAGATGTTAATCCACAATCAATAATGATCGATTGTCCGTACCTAAAACACAACGAGCTCTCGAAGCGTGAAAGCACATATCTGCGTGTTTCCATCGTGTTTGCCAATACGGCAAAATGTAAATAATATTTTAGTTGTTATTCCCAAGGAATATTCCACACCTGAATTCAATCAGTTCTCCGAGACCCAACAAGAAAATACACGTAGCTCAGGCGCAGACTGAACGTTGGCTCCTTTGCTGCGAAGTTATCGGTAATCTAAATAAGCGACGCTAGCGAACTCTACCGGCAGTCACTGGAAGTTCGTTGCTTCCCTTGTCAAGCACAAGAATGACGCCGCGTCTGCCTTCCTTTCGGCTGTTTGTCCACGCGAAATCTTTTCTTTCCTTAACTCGTGGCTGCCTTCTTCAACGTGCAATCCTAACTCGTCCATAGACAAAGAGTTTATTAGACGTACAAAAGTTTGAATAAGGTAGGTTAACCGTAACTACCGCGTTTAACGCAAGAGCGAAGAGCAGCATAGCTTGAGGATATTGCTTGAAGCCGTTAACGTTTAAGGCTGTTTTTCGTTCGAAACAACAAGAGGAAAATCCACACGGCTGTGTTTACCAACAACGAATACACCCAATGCGTCGCCATTGTTTATACTTCACCGTGCATACACGAGTTTGAGTCTCACTCCTGTCAAAAGCGTCTCGGTTATTATCTCTCGAGGACTAAATTTATGTTATCGTTATTGTTCGGGCGTTCGTCAGAAAACTAACCGTAAGTACGGAAGACTCCGTGCGCTTATGATTACTCGTCGGCGTCCTCGTGTTTACCATCATCGATAAAACGTGAGGACACGACAAAGCCTTCTCCCGGGGACAGACAGAGGAAATTGATTGGATGAGTCATAATAATTATTTGTTTTATCAATAATATCTTTTTCTTTACAGTCCGAGTGTCCGTTTTACATGCACGCTCGCTCGCTGAATATACTTTAGTCGTTGACTCTCGTAGGGTCAGGTTAGGTTAGGTCAGCGCAAGCTTCTGCCTTTCCGCTACGATCGCGGAACGTTTTCCGTTTCTTCTCGAAGATTCGACGTCGGTTAACACGCTCGCGACTTTGGAGGAGGAGGAGGACAAGGGAGGGGAGGGTAAAATGATTCTCGTAGTCGTTTTTTTCTCCAGCAGGATTACGAAACCGGGCTTAATAACCGAGTAGAGCAGGATCCGCGGAAACTCCTCGGCTGACTCGCTATAAACATTGCTCTATTAGTGATTGCGAAATAGCGTACATCCGACGGGATGCATCAATGCGCAGCGCAAGAGTTACGTAACGTATATTCATTATCGACGGGGCCCGATTATCCCACAGGATACTCGGACGCGTTCCTAAACCTAAATTTCATTGTGAATCGATATGACGTTTTGACACTTCCGGTGAATCTCTTATCCAATTTTGACAGCGAGAGACCTCTTTCTTTTGTATTTACAATAATTTTCTACACTAGACAGCTCGATCAATGACTAATCATTGTAGGTCACGTGGCAGCATTTTTTCTTTGGGTTTACAATGGGACTGCGACTTTTCCTTGTCGGCTTAGCCTCGTGAACGCTCGTACCCGTTCGTCCTGATACGGGGCACTTGCCGATAACTCTCGAAGAAGGGAAACGGTCGGACCCGACCAGGCGGCTGCTAGACTCTAAAAACAAGGAAACCTCGGACAAACAGTTGCAACCCAACTGTATATGTATATATGTACATATACTTGGGTTTATCATTGTTATCCTAGTTTAAAGTTCGTGCCGTAAGTATATATATATAGAACGCGGAGACTGTTACGTTTTTTTTTTCATATTCGTCATTGTTTGCTCAGAAACAATGAGAAATTGCTTTCGTTAACTAGGTGGCACAGCTAGTGGATGCACCTGCAAGTACAGCCTTCTTGATAACACTGTTGCCGGATTGATATATATATATATATTTAGTATATGAATATTGTACACGATGTGAACGGAATTTCCTTTTCCGTCGATCGGATGCTGGCGAAAGGCCTCGGTAGTGCGCGAAACGGGTTAACTTCCGGTTAACGTTGGCATTAGCTCTCTAGGTCGAAAAATAAATTATCGCTATGATATTTATTACTACAGGCTTTCAATGGGATCCCACGTACAATCGTATGACGTGAATATGCGTATATATAAATATATCGAACGACTCCAAGAATTCCAAGCGTAGGTTTCTAAGTAAGCGACACTAGAAATTACTTAGAATTTCATGAGGATCGACCGCAAAAATTTAACCTGACCTAACCTCAGTGACGCATATCAACCACGAAGTTCGTTGCTTTGGTGGTGCGCACGTGACAAGACGCACCTGTTACACGAGGCATATGCTTATCATATTACTCACCATCTTCCGTTCGCTACTACGTGTTATCATTCAGAGATATATCAGTGCCTGACCTGCGCAACTCTTTGTCCGTACCATTATTACACGCAGTGACATCTATCGGATAAAATTAAGACGATCTTCAATGTCCAGTAATTGGAGCAGCTCGTTCAGGCGAATCTTCGAATCGAAGCTATGGATAAAAATAATTTTCCCGTTTCTCCAGTCGGCCGAGGGCGGCGGGTCAGCCATTTTGGCGAACGGACGCCATTTCAATTCTCTTAACCGTAATTCACCATTCGAACGCTTTATTACGTGGCTGATTACGTCTGGCTTCTCGACGTTCTTATGCTTGTATCTTTGTCTCTTTCCACGTTCTTTCTCTTTAATAACGTGTAACACTGGCTTCTTCGAGTTTACGTATATCTACTTCCTTTTTATTATGATTTTTATCTCCCGCGATATCTACATACGGCCATTACGCAACTCCGATAGATCGTACCAAGTGCCGCCATCTTCCTCGAGTGGCCAAGGCTGCGCACCGTAACGGTTTAAACGGGACGGTTCTCGGAAAGTCCCGCGCACACGTTAAAACGTTCGATCTGTAATACATCATTCCGAGAGCCACAGCGCTCCTCGGTGGCGGCACCATCGTTTTCACGAGATAACGTATTTCTTGGACAACCTTGTCAAGGCTGCATCCTCGCGGAACCTCGGGTTCCTCTCTGAGGAACGTCATACGCCGGATGAACTCTGTCACGTGTACGACTGGCTTTCTGTCTACGTCACACTCAACGTATGAATAATTAAAGGAGTTCTTGTTGACATCTTTTACCTTCCTTTTCCTTGTCCTTCGTAGAAGTTTTTGAAAATTTCAGCAGCTTCGAAACGTGTGTGCAACGAAACGATGATTATATATGACGCCATTTTTTTTCTTCCTTTTTTTTGTATCCAACTGTACGTGCACACACTCTGGCGTTACGGGTCTGACTCATGTACGTTTTTGAATTATGTATCTGGAGTGATTGGAAAACGTATAGTGCCTGATCGATATTTTTTTTTCTATATACCATTTATCTTTACGCTGTACCGTTCTATTGTCGTATCGTAATACTGTAACTGTACGGTAACATGAGACTCGTGACGGAAAAACGGGATGGTCTTTTTTTATTTCATTGTTTTTTTTTTTTTTCTTTGAAACTCCATAAGACACTTTCAATGGTGGGATAAGGACTACGGAGAGGCCTTGCTCTTGCGTGACGTGAAAAGAAAGAAAAAAATTGTTTCTCTTTACAATTCGATTTTTTTTTGTTCCTCGTCACGTGCTGCTAGAAGAATAGATGTAACAGAAACAAAAGTAAAAGAACCTTCGCGAAAATGCAGACCGGCTGACATAACCTCATCCGCGCGCATGAAGATATTGCTCACGTGATACGTCACGCTGGCTCGTCTGGTTTGGTTCGGGGATACGTAGGCAAAACGGCGTGAGAGGAACGAAAGTTTACGAGGACGTGAAACTAGGGAGGTAAAGATCCTGTCCGTTATTTATAAGATGACGCTGTGATATTCTTCTCGAAGCTTTTATACGTACCTGCCGTCTACGGTCCCGGTTTGCGAAGGTTCACCCTTGTATTCAGAAACTAAACGTGTTCTCTGGAATGCCGTCCGGGTTGTTTGCCAGGCTGGCGCGACGGCGTTACCAACGCAAGGAGATTTATTTAGCGAATTCGTTGCCGCAATACCGACTCTCGCGCGTCTCTTATTTCGATCCCGGTTAAACCTACGGCAGGATTATCCACGTGTCTTGCGGCTAAATATAGCACGAAATAATTCATCCTGCCCCTGTCTAAAGACTCGTTCCGTGCACTCAGCGATTCTCAACCGTACGGCGCGCCGAAGGAGTCGAGCAGACGTGATAATAGCCAAGCGACTAGGTCTAACCTCAAAATTAGTACACAGTCGTACCTACGACGCGTCTTAAACCAGAGTACATATTTTTCGCATTCAATGGAGAGAAAACGTGTCGCGAAATATCGGTCGATAAGACGTTAAATCCGGGGAGAATTCGTTGTATACGCGAATCGCGACCGTAATTGAGGCTTCAATAATAAAAACAAAAGTCACTCCTATTGTGTCGTGCTGAGTTACGCGGATATTCATGAATGAACGAGCTGTTACGTTCAATGGCGAATGTGTCAATGAGTTTTAATTGTGCAATCAACATTTCCTCCTGGTGCTTTTTGATTTAATGCATAACAACGAGCCAGTCTTGTTGCGTCATACTTTATTTAACATATCCCAGCGGCGTTTTGATAGCGGAACGCGCGAGTGTTATTCTAGCTTTCTACGTGGACGATCCTTCACTCTGCTTTATTTTATTTCGGCTAAATATAGAATTGCCCGACAAGGAAAGTCTCACAAAGGATCTCACTTCTTGTTCAGGTACGGCGAGAAGCAGCGACGAGTCGACAGTCAAGAACTCAGTGGAATCCAATTGCTCTCGGCGACCGCTTACCAGCTGAAAAAACCGTACCAGCAGCTTCTGATACCAATTACAGTATGGATCGGTATGGAACAGGCTTTCATTGGTGCGGACTTTACTCAGGTTAGTGACAAAGGACAAATGAAAATTCGATAATGCACAGGAAGACGATTTTTGTGTGATTGTTATTTTTCTTTTACAATTTTTATTATACTCCTATCGACGATATCGATTTTTGTCTTTCCATTCGTCGTGATCGATTTCCGCATTCCGACATTTTTTTGTACTCTTTTTTTCTTTTCGATTCTCGCTTCTTTTCTCCTTTTTCCTCTGTTTATCCGGCGACGCACGCGACGCCTTTGGCTACGATCGCCATGTCGATTTCGCCGTTTGTCTGTAAAATCGTATCGATCCGATCGTCTAATAATAGTGTTGCGATCTAGGAGGAACGAGGCTGCCGACAGCCAGAATGGATACTTTCTAATGGCGACCACGTACTCCTGGCACTGGCTCCCTTTCGTGCACATCGGTACGCGTTAACAATTTATAATGACAAAGTGGTGTGCAGAGCGTCGTTACGCTTAGCTACGGTGCTGCGCACTGCCAGTTGGTTTCTTATGGATATCGGACTTGGGTAATTCCTTGTCCGTCGCTGGTACGACTTGTTTATGGAAAAATGTTTTTTTTTTTAATTTTGGATTTTTCTATAATTATTAATTGGATACTACGATAAATTTATGCATTTTCTTAATACTCGAGGTTCCCTGTAATTTTTTTTTTAAGGACAAAGAAAGATACTTCTTCGAAGGATACTTCAAGTCTAACGAGTTTCGATCTGACGTCCGTGCAATTAGTCAAATTATATATTCGAGTGAAAGAGAAAAAAAAAGAATTGATCTTTACCTTGGACACGATACACGCATTGTAACAAAATGTTTTAAACACTCCGATGACTCAGTTCTCGGATCCTGATTTGAGTCTCGTGCGATGAACGTCATCGACGAGCGCGTTGTGGCTAAGATATAAAATTCTTATTGCCCGTCGCGGGAGTCAATCATTTCGATTATTTTATCGTCTACGGCCTTGAAGTTCTCATCAACGTCGACGGAAATACGTTCGCGCATGCGCCGTAGCAGTTTTCCCGACCTTGTCGCGTAATCGTGAACACGAAGGACGCCGCCTATAATGACGACCGCGTTGCACCGAGGATTCTCAGTTGTTAGTTGTACTTTGAAAAAAATTGCCAAGTCGCTGCCTATCAATTTTCAATAATAAACCCGTAATTTCGTATGTTTTAATCCGACCAGAAGACGCAGTCTCGATTTTTTTTCTTTTCCCTTTCCTAACAAACTGCCTGTTCAATGTAAAACAATCGTCTTCTACTTGGTTATTAATATTTCGAGCCTCAACCTCTTACGTATTAAAGGGGATCCTAAGACAACTGAGCAGCCCAATTCACATGCGATCGTCATCCAGGTACGCTGCAACGCCAAGACCAGGATGGAAGCTTCTCGGCCGAAGTCGAGTGCGCGCGGTGCTTTTCTCTTTTTATACTTGTCCCGCCGGCGCCAGAGTCCACTTCTACCTTTGACGCCGTGTTGCTACTCGTGCCGCTAGCAGTGTTGCTGCTACTCCTGACAGTGCTGGTGGCTCTGCTCATTGCCGATCCTGCTACCTGCGGTCGCTAAGCGAATACTTGGTGCACTCGTTGATATGGTGGGAGTAGTTAGCATGGCGGAGCCTCACCTCCACCAGGGCCACTTTTCTTTTCCTCGGCATGCCAACCCAGCACCTCCTGAATGCACTCCCGTGTCTTTCCTCCATGTCCAGGAGTAGATGACCTGGTACCCAGAGGTACCAGACTCTCTGTAGACTATCCTGAACTGTGATACTCTTCTTATGTAGGAAGGCCAGGGATTCAATTTTGGATCCCTTTGAAGTCATCCAGAGCCTCGGAAAAGTTCAGGCTGACACTGGACCGTCTGGAAATTGATCCTGGGAAAACGGCATGAGAAAGCTTTTTAAGAATGTCGATTTCATGAGGACTCTTTCTGGATCAAATTTCTACGTCGCAAAGAGTTCTGCCTCGTTGCCATCTTGTTACTCGGAGATGTTGAGGCGAAGATCAGCCCTGGAAATTCTCTGGCTGAAGTCTGCTGTCTCGTTAGAGAGCGCCTACTGCAAAGCTCGCCACGGTCAACAACTTCCTTTTTATACTTGAATGGATCCTGCTGAATCCCATGGACACTTAGTAACAAGCAATTCCTTGTTAATACGAAGCAATGACTCATAATGGGTTTCTTTTGAGAAACCCTGCGAATTTTAATAACATCTATCAGTTTATTTAAATTTGTTATTTAAATTCATTATTTATCCTTTAAATTCATTATTTATTCAAGAATTAATTCGCAGACACTAGACATGCGTAAATTAAATGACCTCAGGATGACAGTAGAACCCAAGCTATTTGCGATTGTCACATTGATTATGCCAACGATACGTCAATGCATTCAATAGGCTATCGAGTCTAGCGGATGCAACTGTACCAGAGACAGAACTCATAGAGAAATAGCAAGCAACTGAAAATTGTGCAAAAATACATCATCCGGTACTAATTAAAAACATAACCCTGTATGTAAATAATTTCAAAAGAAACGTACAAAATAGGTTAAAACGCTTTTCTTAAGAATTACCCTAGCAGGAAGGTTCCCAGTATCAAATAAGCGAGCAAGAGCTCAAAAAAAGAGCAGGTACACGTAAATCATTGAAAAGACGCATTGGGTGACCGTGGAAAAAAAAGTCATAGCGAGGGCAAAAACGATTTTTAAAAAACGGCCCAATATCAATCTGCTCAGGAAGCAAAAGATACTACTGAATTGTTTGAACCGTCCAACGGAGAACAGGCTGCACGTTTATCGCACGGTCGGTAATGTCGATCGGCAGGTAATTGGGCAATTAAAGGTTGAGAGATGTCGGGATTCGCGGGGCCGGTTGAGTCAGCAGGGTTGATCGTTATAAATAGCTCGCGCTCTTATTCTCCCGCAGTAACCACTTGGCTGGTACCAGGAATACCAAAGTAGGTAGGTACTTGATACCATATCGGGGATGTTATGTATTGCAGGTAAAGATACACTTACATATACAGGTATACTCACTGATCCGGTCTTTCTGAAACGTGTAAGACGGTTAACCT
The DNA here is from genome assembly GCA_031762395.1 of Calameuta pygmaea. NCBI lineage: Eukaryota > Metazoa > Arthropoda > Insecta > Hymenoptera > Cephidae > Calameuta > Calameuta pygmaea. The sequence continues at coordinate 123,206 of JASANN010000652.1, read as the reverse complement.
GTAAAGCATGGAGGAGATACCAGTATCGGTGTAAACGCACTTATCCCAAGAGACGCCCATCGGTCGATGCCGCCTCACTGGTTCCACGAGATCGGCGCCGACTTCAATTCTCATCCTATATATTTCCCTCTAGATCACACAGTGCACCTTTCTCCAGACCCGTCTTACCGGCATTCTGGCTGACGCCGAGCGTCTACCTGGGACGATGCGAAAAACGGTAAATCCGCACGCGTCCCGCCACTCGACAATTCTCATAGAGCGATTCGCTGGAATTGTATACGCTACCTCGAACTTTTATAATTAACCGTTTTATCGACTAGTTTCAATCTCCTTGGCTACACTGAAGATAGGAATACCGTTTCTTTATAGAACTAACACAGAGGACCTGTCAAAATTCAACGTGAACAATCTAACCTATATTTTCGATTAGATTCTCAAGCACGCGGAGCGTCTACGTCTTGCGAGTTTCGACGCGTACGTTAACGTTCGTTCGCCTCACCGTTTTCGGAATTGTCCTCGGGGGTTATATATTCAGGAACTGGATCGCCCGAATGATTAATGGATCCCGGAACATCGATGAATGAATGTGGCGTCCCGAGGTCGGGATATCTTTTTTTTACCATCCGACGTTGTTTTCTTCGGTCTCTAGTTTTTGCTCGTCAGTCTCCCTCTCGCTGCGTTCCCGTCAAGCCTTCGGTACGTCGCGCCGCCCGTGTTGAATTATGGAATTATACTTGGAGGAGGCCGACGATCCGTACGTCCTTGCCGATCGAATTCTTCTACTTGCCTACCATCGCGTATGTACATATTTCTCTCTGAATACCTACGCCGTCTTCTCCATAGATATCAGCCTCCGATTCTTTGACCTTTTCGCACGTCCATTCTTTCTAACCTTGTGCTGCGCGTCTGTTTCGCGAGATCTCTCTGTTACCTCGAGGAAAAATAGAGAGACGTTTAATAAAACTTTATCCGTAATTCGCATCCTCAATCTCCCCATAGCTATACGTGACGAAATCACAACGTGTCTTACATCACGTCCCACTGTGTTGTTTACAGGTGACACACGGCGAAAGTTCTCGAATTATTCAGCCATTTAAAAGTTCCGTGCATGCGCAAACGACTTGACGCACTAGTCGACAGAGGGAGAGTATCAACCCTCCAGGGTACATTATTATCATTTTCTTTGATTTTAATCGCCGATAATAATTTTAATTAATTGCCAATCGGTATCCTCGAAATTCCAAGGACACTGAATTTTTCTACATTAGTCACACTGTCGTTCGGTGAAAGTCGGAAGGACTACAGGTTGCCTGATCTTATCTACCTGTTTGGCGAGGAGGCTCTTGTTAACGGTAATTGACATGGAATTGCGTTAAATCGACCTCGACCTTTCACTAAGGTTCCTAGCCAAAGTCACGCTCGAGTACAGAACCAGTCCCAGCATCCGTTGGCATCTTTTAGATATTTAATATGTATTTCTGATTACTGTACTCTCTGAGGATAGCCATGCTGTTCACAACGGTAATTCGTTTATTGACCAAGTCCAACAATATGGCGGAATACATATATATATATATATATTCTCACAAAGCGTACTAGGTATAAAAGGTATGACGGAAAGTTTTGACGATTCCCTGTTTTTTTCCACTATGCGTTAACCTGTACCTCCTTCTCCTACCCTACGCCCTTTCTCTCTCCCTCTCTCTCCCTCTCAAGCACCTTTCTTATTGCGCTTTACTTTCTAGTTCAACGACTGACTACAGTAGTCCTCTCGAATCACGATCCGAGTTCGTTATACCCGTCCATCTTCTGATATAAATAACCCGCGTCATTTATAACTCACAATTCGCTGACCCACAAAGCAAATTTCTTGACAAATAATTGTTTTCTCTACAAAATCACATTTTATATACACAGGCCCTATGACTTTGCTTGGAATCATATTTCGATACCTTCATGATGTGTGACAATTTTTTTTGTCTTTTCTCACTCAGGCCTACATCTCCTGCGCCCTCGGAGTTCACAAGGTCGGCTACGTGATGATCTGCTTCGGCGTGGTGAACGCCGGATGTTCGCTGCTCTTCGGCTCAGTGATGAAGTTCGTAGGCAGGCAGCCCCTGATGGCACTGGGTGCGGTGGTTCATGCAGCCCTGATCGGCGTCCTTCTCGTCTGGAGGCCACATCCTGACAATCCATACATCTTCTACACGATCTCAGGACTCTGGGGCGTCGGCGACGCGGTCTGGCAGACCCAGGTTAACGGTAAGTCTCGTCTCCGTCCTGCACGAGCAGGTGTCGAGTCTCTTGGTAGCCTAAAGCGTTACCCAGTTTGGAATGGAGTCCGACTCTTTTTTTTCTCTTCTCTCTATTACCATCCACGTCGTCCACTTGGACCTGATCAGTTATGTCTTAATTGATCTGACGGAATCCGTACCTAGCTTAGAAACAACGTCAAGCTTCTTATACTGTATTTTTCGTAGGTTACGAATAAGCCCGAGTCACGCTGGACCACTTTGTCGCTGCTTCTAATAATTCACGTTCCACGGACACCGCCAGTCACGGCTAGCCTTCGTTTTGCAATTATGATAATTACAACGGCTTCGATGTGAATTGTCACGCGTGGCAACGCCTTTTTATTTCTTGGCGCTGTACTAAGCGTGACCTTGATCTCCAAAGTTAATGCCAAATTTTCCATCGACGGGTCTGCGTAAGGTGGCCTGGCCCCACCTATGTCACGTATTCACGACAAATGACGACTTGACGGTCGCTTCGCGGTCGGTCGTTTTTCTACTGGCAAAAATTCATAGCGAAAATATTAATGTCCTGCGTGGAGTTTTTTGAACGGGCAAGACCTTCTGTTTGTATGATAAATATTATTCATGCGTGTCTTTGAGAGCAGGAGAAAAAAAAAAATTTCGACCGATGACGAATGGGATGGTATCATTTTTTTTATTGATTTTACTATTACTTATCCATCGAACCAGGTAACTCTCCCTGGAGCGATTCTCAGGATTTATACGGTCTTACCTCTATGTAAATTTATCGCTCCGAGCGACCAATCAGACATAAGTCTAATCTGGCATATCAACCGCTTGCGGATATAGACGTATAAATATTTATGGTTCCTTGCTTCGTATATGGAAGTTCGAATGTCAATACTCCACGCACGAGAATACCTTTGGGAATCTTGTGTTTAATTTCTTTTATCGTGGATCCTTGTAATGTTTTTTTTATCTCGCGTTAACGTCTCTTGTCTCATTTTTACTTTTATCCGAACGAGTCACGAGATTCCTCGTCGTGCCAACGTGGACATGGAAGCTCCGCCAATGGCACCGTAGTACCAACTTAAAAGAACGTTGATCTCGCGTCAATGGAATCTCGATTGTCAATATTAAGATGCAAATTCATCCTAGACCAACTCGAGTACCACATGTTAATGACTGTCGAGTGTTTTTGAAACGTTGAAAAATGCGGAAGAGGCTGGCTGTTCGTTGGAGGAAAGAAGGAAAGAAAAAAAAAATAAGAAGACGAAATCATTATGAAAATTATCGTTAAACACCAAGGATAATAAATATCTCGGAGAAAATTAATATTGATCATTATGAAATCATCGGTGTGAACACAAATGTTTGTGTAATTCATATCTGTGTAACGTTCTCCGTTATATATGACTAAAGTCATTTGCACTCGGCACGCACGAAGCATACGAATGCGCTTACTTTAAAAAACTGTATTGGTTTACAACTGTGCCTAGAATTATTATCTATTTATAAGCAGTTTTTTTTTTCGAAATTTTTTTTCTCTCATTCCCGCAATTAATATCTATCGCACGTAAGCATGTCCAGTCACCCGGTTTACTACGTACTCCGTTCCAGGTATATACCGTAGAAGTGCCTTCTCCGTATTCACTGTGTTCATAATAAGAAATTATATCGGCGAATAGGCGACAGACCGACTGCCTGACATTTAGAAAGTTTTACGGCTACGCCAATGCCGTATAATATCTATAGCGTAGATCTAGGAAGTTCAATCCAGACCAGTCCTTATTTTCCATGGCAATTGGAATTTCGAACGATTCGCATCTGGATCCCACGACGGTGGATCAGGATCTAGCCAGGCTACGTCATCCGGACTTTAAACCTGTATGATAATATTTATCAGGCAGCTCGATTGCGTGTCTTGTGATTTTGGGTAGTTCCTGATTGACAAAAAAAAAGAATAATAGTGATTACATAGGCGCATTACGATTTTGTTTATCACCGTAAATCGTTGCGCATCTCTGTTTCCTGTTAATCGGATAATCATCGGACATTGTCATTGCAAAAATTATCAGCTTGCATATACCTGGGATTTGGTAGCGATACGATATCCTGGTATTATTGTATACGCGTATGGCAATGTAAACCGTGCAGATCCCTATCATTATAATGGATGGACACATCCTGAGTGTTCCTAGGCGGGAAACAGAAGGCTGCCGGAGATCCTGGCACATCACAATCATTATCGTAATTGCCTGCTTTCTGTTTACGTTTAATGAGCGTCGGGTCAAGGATATCATTGACAAAGTAAAAGAGCTCTCGGTTATGGTACGTCGATAACGTCGTACGGGCTCCCTGCCGGTTTTATATGCTCTCAGTCAGCTTCGAGGCTCGCGGCTATAGATATAGACGTAACGTGGTCCAGAGTGAAGAGAATAAAAAAAAAGGATTTCCACCCATCGCTTATGACCTGCCAACAAAATGACAATTAATAATGTTAATCGTCCAATTAAAGTAAAGCGAGCAAAAGTGGCTTACCTCAATTAATATTTATTTTTGGTATCCTTGTCCTTCAGGACTGTACGGGACGCTGTTCAGGCGCAACAAGGAGGCTGCGTTCTCTAACTACAGACTATGGGAGTCAGCTGGATTCGTCGTTGCCTATGCCTACAGTACACATCTCTGCGCCAGGATGAAGCTCTACGTGATGCTGACCGTGCTGATCCTGGGTACGATAGGCTACGTGGTAGTCGAGCTTCTTCACAGGCGCAAGCAGAAGAGGCTCAAGGCCATCGCCGAGGATCCCAAGGCCGCTCAGGCTGAGGCTAACAAGCCCGAGGAAACCGACGACGAGAAGGATGATATCGATGATGACATCATCATTACGCACCTCTGAGGAAGTCAAGAGAAAGTCATGTGACTTTCATGTCGGACTCAATTTGGGTCTTGCGATTTTTAATGCGCTTCTTTCGCCCACATTTTTTTTTTTCACACTGTCTCCGGTAGTTTGGATACGCGCCTTTATTATTGATTCTCGCGTACACCCGGAGTCATTTTATTTTAATGCTCCGTCGTGTCTCTTTGTGAAATTGACTTCGGGTGGTCGACCTAAACTCAAAGTAGGTATTTTCGAACTACCGTAGATTAAGCTTTCACGTGAAGCTGCTTATTATATTATAGAGAGATAGATTTGCGAAAGGAGCTTTCAACATATGTTTTGCGTACTGGTGCGTTAGACACGCACCTATCACACCGAGTCTTTGGGTCTGGTTATACCCACCTTTGTGTGCACGTGTCTTTATGAACGAATTGGTGAATGTTGGTGAGTGAGTGCTTAAACAGTGGCTGCTGCGCGCAATGTGTGATTACGCGTATACTCGTACGCGTGACATGCACGTCGCCATCTACTTACGTTAGCGGTGCTGTGTATTGGGCTAATCGCGTCTATCGACACGCGGCTTAAGAATTTACTTTTTTTTTTCGTCGTCGCGTCTGCGGCTTTGTAAACTACGCGAAAATTGCTGCGGAACGCGTAAGGTATACGGTCTTTGAGAATTCGTTGAGATCGAGAGAAGAAAGAAAAGGAAGAAAAACATCGTGCGGATACGCCTTTAGGATTATTCGCAGCGATATTCACTGCCGTTCGAATGATTATTTTGTTTGATGGAATTTTTTTTCTTTTTTTTTTCTTTTTTTCTTTTACTTCAATGTGCTAAACGCGACACTGCACCTTGCTAATCTCAGGAGGCGACGTGCACGTTCGCTAATCTCAAACCAGTATTCCTTACGATAATGGCCGACGGTATTGTCGAGGAACGTGCAATATTATTCTCTGTCGACGAATCATATTCCGTCCCTCGGTTGCGGTAGCTCAAAAGTCTCTAACCTAGATAGATAAGGATTATAAAAAAAAAAAATCCGCGTATACTTTATTCTCCAGACCGTGAATGGCCGATTACAACGTAACGTCGAGTTTTTCGTGCTTTTGAATTTCCCGCGGGTAAGTCCGAACTAAGCGTTACCTGTGGCGAACCAATGAAGAGCTTCCACGTTGCGTAGACTGTTGGATAGGCTTCTTACGGTCCTATAGGAGTCGCTCGTGGCTTTGGCGGGAATTTTGAAAACCGACGTGAGCCCAATATTGTCCTTGGACGGTTATCAATCGGGGTGTGTCCGACCGTGTCATTTTAATCACGTTATTGTCACACGTGTTACTTTTCCTTTCACATTAACAAATTACTCACTGTGTTAAATTGTTATCGTTCTTATTATTCTTATCGACAAAATAGATTGCGAAAGCTGAAGGAACTAGTGGATTCGGTCAGTAAATTCCCCGATTTTGGACAATCGCGAATCCATCCTCGCAACTTAAATACTCGTGTCAAACGTATACAGTGGTCATTAAAAAAAAAAAAAAAAAAAAAAACAAGGAAACAAGATTCGCAATAGGTCGATTAATCATTATCGTGTAAAGTTATTGATAACGGCGTCATTTGAATTTCACAAATTTCTTTTCACCTCGCTCGACTACTTTCAATTTGCGAAATCACAAAATCCAACTTTGGCTGTCTACCCTTCTCTGCCATTATCTTCTCTTTCCTCCTCCCTCGCGTGTCTCACTTTCCTCTGTTCTTTGCGCCGAGGAAAAACAATGACAGAAAATTAATAACGAACCGGTCTCCGTAACGAATAACAGCAGGCTCTTATATCGATGACTCAAGAGCGAGGACGAAGCCGATAAACACGAAGCGCGATTGTATTGAATCCATAAGGAAGAAGAATGGCGATTGAACGTTCCCACTTCATACACGCACACACACACATATATATATACTATTGTCTTCTATTTTCTTCCTCCTCGTCTCCGCGTCTCTATTTTTTTTCTTCCGCCTCTCTTTAAACTCAACGGGCAAGAACCTCGCTCAGGAAGCTACAGAGTAGATCGTTAAAAAAAACTTTAGCATTGCCCGAGGGCCAATCGCGTCCTATTCGATCTAACTTAAAGAAACCTGCCAGCTGTATATATATACACAAATATGTAGAGGAGCAGTTTCGAGGACATGCGGCACACACAACGGCAGGCCGATGTATTTTTTTCTAAAAAAAAAAAAACTATACCTTGGGACATGTGGCATTGAAATTCTAATCTAACGAACTACTTATTAGCTGCTGAGTGCCCAGCATGAAAATTTTTTTGGAAAATTCGGTGTGAGTGCCGCAAAACGGCCCTGGAAATATACGTTACATATAGGATTTTTCCAGGACCACCCTGGAAAATGCCAAATGTCCTGGAAACTGCCAGACGCGAGGGAAAAAATCCTGGAAACTGCCTTTTAACATATATCTATATATATATATATATATAGAAGATCGCACTTTCAGATCCGAATACACAGCAGTGCGCGATCTCTATAAGTGCGTGACAGGATCGAGGTCACATATTAATTTTCGGCATTCGAATTTCTCAGAATCAGTCTGTGGTATCTGCATGGGGCAAAGGGTTAAGCGACGTTATCGTCTGTGTAGCGAGCCAATCAGAATCTCGAATATTGTGCTATGCATATATTAGCTGTTTTATTTTTTTTGTTAAATTATTTTCATTTCCTTCTGACGTCACGCACACCTCACGCACTATATGAATATGCGGAAGTAGGTATGTCGGGTGTCCTTCATTGGGATCAATTTCAAGGACACGTTTATTTCATTTAAACGTATTGGCGCAACATTTGAACCTTGTTATAGAAATTTCAAGCCAAGCGGCTTCCGGTCTAGTCGCTCAATCGCTCAAAGCAAACCTCGTGCCTTGATATCGTTCTATTGTAATCGGGACCAATTTCATTGTTGAGATATATTTATATTTTATTAATCAATGTTCAAGGATCAATTTACAGTATTTAACGTACACCCCGTCTATCCGGGGGGTTCGACCATGTAATTTTATTGATTCCCTAAACTCCTCTATAGCGTAGTTTAAAAAAACATGTACCATAGCTAGGAATTCAATATGAAATTAAAGATACAAGAAAAACTTTATTGAATTTCCAGCATCCCTCAGTCGGTATCTCAGTACCGGATGCCAGTCGCATTTTTCTCAAGTGTCACGTAACTCGACGATAAAACTACGTACCAGTGTCTCGGACACGTGAGGCACGCAACTGCGCATGCGCGCGAGGCGTGCGCCCTTCTTTACCCCCATTAGATAAATTCCTTTGTCGTTTCAAATTTCCCGCTCTTTTCTTTTCGCTTTTTTTTCTCCTATCCACTTTCACCCATTTTCACCTTTCCATAGGTTTCACGCGGTCTCTATACATATATTTATAGACACCTTTTTCGAATTACTTCATACGATCGCGTTACACGCGCTGCGACGGATGCGTAACGCTCGACATTCCCCGCTCGACACTGTTGCTCATTGCGAAATCGCATATCGGTCGCCCCGTTTATTTACTGCACGAGCCAAACGGGCGAACGTAACTTCTTTCGTTCTTTCTTTCTTCTGCTACGACTGCATTCTAACCCCCCACGTGTCACTTATCCTTATGCATTAACGTACGTAGAAATATCGCAGGGGCCGCGGCCTTTATGGTTACGTACGTATTATCTGCATGCCCGCCATGTTGCAACATTGCAGCCAGGAGAAACCCGTGGAACACAAAGGAGAGCGTGTCGTGGGCGACCTTGTTGCTCTTACCAAGAATCAAACCGATCGTTTCATTTCTCCATTTTTTTTTTTTTCTTAGTCTTCATAAATACGCTGTCGCCCATTGTATATACACAGCTGCATAAAGCCAAGGCACGTGGGGTTGCCTGTTTAAAATTTGTTTAGAACATTTTATCATAGGACAAAACAATATGTAATAATAGGATTCAAGCACTAACCTCTGTAGGAACGCACTGTGATTATTCGACGCGTCCATCTTCTTTTTTCTCCTATCGCGAGTGCATGCATGTATATATATATATATATATATATACATGCATGCACGTGTAGAATATTCATAGCGCGAAAACGGAATATAAGTTTTGAACGTCTAGGCGGTAGAATAGACAGTATGGGCGCACGAGTGAACGTAGCCAATATATATATATATATATATTTCTAAGTATACAATTGGGGCTATACATGTATAAAAATAATAACGTAGGACATTTATGTAATGGACAAAAAACTAACAGACTCGTATTGCAAGGAGAGTATCAAATTGTTATATATATTTTTTCTATTTTATCTATATGACTACGGAGCCGTTCTCTTGTCGGATCCAGGAGACTCCTTGCCGCTGGCTCAGATTCTTCTTTTTCCCTTTCACGGCACGTCAACGTTTTCTCATACGGACGTCACTCGCGAATCGCCATATTTGACTTATGCTCGCGTCGCGTTCAAGAAAATTCATAGGCAGCCTAACGCTTTTCAAGAGGTACCGTTCTCGCGTTTTCATCGTCTTTCGGAAAGCACGTCCCGCGAGCGTTTTTCAAATAATTTCAAATTTACCATTCTTCGTATGACCATGTACAAATAACATGTATATATCTGTTACGTCATACAGACACAGACTTCATCATCGTACACGGATACTGCGAGATTCTCAGAGTTAATTTTTTTTTTTAACAATCGCACAATAATCACTCGAAACAAATATCCTCTAAATCAGTCGCCGAAAAATGTTGAATATGGAGATTCTTTTTTTTTCATATTTTTTTTTGTCTATTCTCTAACCTTAGGTCTCGCACAGACTCCGTATCCCACGAGATTGATTAGCCCAGTGGGAATCGCGTGGCATAGACTCGTTTTGTATATCTGCGGACGATCCTTATCGTTTGGGTGGGTCGGAGCGAAGGGGGAGCTACGAAGTATAATTAATCAATTTATATATATGTGTATATATATATATATAAAATGTGGTATTTAAAAACCCATGCAATAGTTTTTGGCCGACGTCGAGACTCACGACGCTGTTTGGCTGAGCTCTGTACAGTACATTATAGATACTACGATATTTTCCATATATTAATAATATTTGATTATTTGTTACATTCATTATACAATTATGAATACTATCATTAAAACTACTATACCATCAGATTATTATATTATATTATATTATATTATTATTATTATTGCTATAAATATTGTTATTATTATTATTGTCATCAACTTAATGTTAATTAGTGCTAAAACAAATATCATTTTATTAAATGGTAAATTAAGTACAAGCTGTGTTAATTATTCATTGTGGTTATGACTTGTTAATTTCCTACGTTACCGACTGACCGTCTTGGGTTTCTCCTGTCAAAATTCCTTGTAACCGTGTCAGTTACGTCATCGTGACGGTTTTGAAGGATCTACGGGTAAAAAAAGCGAACGAGTCTTTGCCGGGATTGAGGGCCCGAGAAAAACCTGTTGATTCGGATCGTCAATGTTGTCTTTCTGGACGAGACCAGTTTCTGTGTTGAACTGTGATATATAGCTGCGTGGTTATGTAAAATTACGTAACTGGTATATCTGGATGAGCGTGTGTTGATGCCGTCGATTGTGGACCATGCAATTTTGGATTGTAAGAACAGAGAGGAAAGAATTAAGCGTGAGGTGGATGAGTGTGAACTCGCCTTTGGATGGTACGTGACGCATGATGGATGGATGGATTGATGGCACGAGTATCGGCTTAATGGGAAATTATTTGGTGAGGTTGGCACTGATTATAGTAATCAATGTATTTGCCTGAGGGTCAGCCATTTTGAAGTTAGCGCCGGGTCGACCTTGAAGCAGATCTTTCGCTGGACGTGCTGCATGCTGTTTACTTGTTGATGTTTATTGTAACCACGTATTAAGTGTTGGGCAATAATGATTGGTACTATGTGGAGAAAATGAGACGTTGCGTATTTGAATTTGGTAGTTTCGCTGGGAACAAAAAGATGGCCGCTGGGGACAAAGTAGATTTTATGGTGGATTACTTTTGAGGTTAGGCTGTGAATATTTGAATTAGTTCTTGAGAGAATTCTTGGAGTTGGATATATGGATATATATATACTGTGTATTTGGGGTCTGTGTATAAATGTAGAGATAATGAAAATTTAGGATAAGGCTGATATAGATAGATTATGAGGTTTGGAGTTTTGTTAAATTTTTTGTGGCAAGAGATAATACAGATTTGCACTTAGTTTTTATCAGTATTGTCTGACATAATGAAAATTTGGTCTAGTGTAAAGTTAACTGTCACCTTGACAACCATTATCTTTGTTAATCGTGATTTTGCCACGTATACACTGTACACTGGATAATTTAAGGACGTGGGTTTCGTGAGATTTAGTTGGCAGTTTTACTGTTTAGTGCGACGGACAGTCGTGGCTTTGACTCTTTTTTTTTGACGAATGGAGAGACGTAATTTAGATGTGGATAAAGATGGCAGGCCAAAACTATTCGTAGCGTGGAGTAAAGGCGGTACTAAGGACGACCGGGAACCATCGCTCAATGGGGATGAAACCATAGAGAATTGTAGTCTGGGTTTATCCGAGGTGAGAAATTTAGATCAGAAATTGGAAATTCTTCTTGTGAATTTCACAGCTGGTCCATCAGAGGTCTCTTACCAGAATGTAAGTATTTCCTTATGATGATACACAGTATATTTGAAGCTGTGTTAATGTATTTTATTCCATTATTAGATATCAGCGCCATCTGTTAATTCTACGGTGGAAACAAGAGCGCAGTGTTCTAGTGCGCCTAGTGGGATTTTGTTGAACAGTCAAAATCCCACGAGCTTCTGTAATTTTTCACTCTCGGCCTGTGCGTGCGGATTGTGCGAGGATAAATATGAAGAATCTAATGGCACGCGGCGTGTAAACGAGGCAATTAATCGAGGTAAATACATAATCCCGTTATCTCTACTGATCCCGGAAAATGAATACTGTCTATCATTAAATTCTTTATCTAGAAATACAGATTAATTCGAACGTTCAACGACCCTGTTGGGTTGAAAAATTTTCATCGATTCAACCACGCAGTTTTGTAGCTTTCGGGGTAATTGTATTAATAACCATTATCGTAATTACTGGCACACTACTTCATTTCACTTTAAACCTTCCACTCGAACCTGAGACTCGCAATACTACCAAAACGTACTGCACATGGAGCTCAGCCGGTAAAGTCGCACATTTATAATTGATGTATTATTAATCACCATGGTAAAAGTTTCAAATAAGAATTCAATCCGAAAGAAACTTTCGAAACTTTTTAATCCGTGCGTCTAACCTGAATGAATTCGTACCTCGTCCGAGAGAACTTTTATTCCTTCTCACTACAGATTTCGGATTAGGTAGTTTTCGGTCTGACACGATTCGTGTTTTTGACGGATTCGCTCGGAATAAAACTGATTCGTTCGGTTACAAATTTCGGAATAAAATGAATTCATTCATAGAAATTGTCACATCCGAAACTTTGGCCAGGTCATGTTTAAGACCCTCGAGCAACAATTGATTAATGTCTTTGTTTTATACAAGAGAATCTCGACTGGTACGTGTCCAGGGAATCCTGGGAAGCATCCGAGCCAAATGATAACCTAGAAATGTCATCTCACGAACGTGCCTACGTCGTGGTCGGTCATACAGTCACTGGTTATTGTACGAATCTGAAAAGATGTAGTCAGCTGATGAGAGCGTTGCAAAAAAATGCTATGAACGCAGGATTTAAAGATATCCCTTATCACTTTGTGATAGCCGGTGATGGTAGAGCTTACGAAGGACGGACTTGGCAAGCTGCTCCAGATAGTGCGTACAGATGCGATAACAATTGTCTCTTCGTATCTTTTACAGGTAGACACTTTCTGTTTATCTCTAACGTTAATAATCTCGCTGTGCAATTAACGTCCACTCTGATACTTACAGGCGATTATAGAAATTGTTGTTCCGCTCCGAATCACATACCGAGCGAGGAGCAGATCCAGGCTTTCGATTATATATTGGACACGTCCAGGAGACTCCATAGGCTGAAAGAAGACTTCGTCATTGTGCCTCAGTGTAAAGTTGCCTCCTCGCAAAGTCCTGGATTAAACTTGTACAACGCGATTAAGAATTGTAATCAATTTGACTCGACTGCTGATAACTTTACTGGATTTTGTAATTTAAATTGTGCTGGTGAGTGTTAAACGCGACTGTATCTTGTAGCGCGTCATCCCTTCTACTTATAATTCATAGAATTGATATATAATATATATTCATAATTATATATAATTAATAGAATTGATATATAATATATGTTCATTTATATTTAACAATGAAAAAAAATCCTATAGTGTCTTTATCATAATACTTTCATCTTACACGCGTCTGGTACAATCACCATAAAGCATATAGACTGTTATTGATAACTAGGTGAGACAATATATTAATTTACAGTGTAAGTCAACAATGTTGCAACAAAATTTTTCTGTGCCACGAAGGCTATTTTTATTTATACCTGACAGGCTTGTTTTTTAGGTTAACAAAAAAAATGAAATACTATTATCAGTCCCACCGATTCCTTCGCATCCTTATCAGTCACTCGGAAAGTGGTTTTGCGTTTAAGTGGATGGTTCCTCTTTAAAAAATAAAAATAAAAAAGAAGAGAACACGTCCGATGCTTCCAATTTCTCTCTTGCATGACCACTCGTTCAATACTTTTTTTCAAAATATTTGTTAAAATTTTTAATCTCCACTTTCTAATACTCTACTAGTACGGTGTCTTTAGTAGTAATTTCGGCCAGTGTGGCCAGTACTTGTTATTTAAATAATAATTATTCTATTCCCTTTACATAGATTCTTTCTTCAAAGGATAGTCAGATTGCATATAGACAACCGGAAATGTCGTGATCGGATCCGTCTTTCCAAGTGGTTCATATCCGTTAACAATGCTTTCCCTCAGTTCCCAACGACGTCTTTCCCTCTCGATTTTCTGACGTCTGACAGCTTTCCCAAGCATACAGGCAAACATTATTCCAGTCATCTAAAGGATAAATGGGGGTCAGAACAATTATTATTGTACAAGACACAAGCTGTCACTGTTCGACACAAGAATTGAAATACTTACTTGTATCAGTGCAATAGCAATGGCACCAGTTCCCAGATACAATGCGCTGCGATGAACAATGATGGACAGACGACCTATACAGCCCTCTTCATAAATTCCTGCACATTCTGTGATATTTTGAAATTCATTAACCACGGTATTCCAGGCGCAGCAAGAATCCGGTACACCTTGCCCATTTGTGTCATCGGACAAAACCTCATTCCAATCCAGATAGCTATCAAATCCACAGCATCTTAACTAAGGATATAAAAGTTAATGAAAATTAATTAGACTGTAAGTATATTGAAATATTTTCTAATTACCCTGGTTTGCATAAAATCTACAGCCGCTTTGGCTTCGGAATTTTTCTGGTAATCGTACATAGTTGCGTTTATATGTTCGGCCAGTAAGCTTTTGATTCCTCCTTGAAGTGCATAGGCTGAAATTGCAGCTGCAAACTCCAACACGAGTACCAGAGACAAGGAGACTGCGAACTGATGTAATCAACGTTAATTATGTCTCTGACGATCATAATTAATCATGTTTTAGGCTCCGGTATCAATTTGCTGACTTACAACTAGGATCATGCAAGTGCTCTCTTTGATGGCACCGCAACAGCCGAGAAAAGCAATTACAAAGATCATGGCACCGACCACGATAAGAAGAGTAGCTGGAGAGAAGTAGCTAGGGTCGAGAAAGTGTGAGAAATCCTCGTAGATGGCGTAGATCGTCGTACCGACGGAAATTATCATTACGCCGGTTATCTGAAGTGATAAGAATAATTATAACAGTATAGAGCATCCCTTAATTAATCTTTAATGGATTCGTATCCATATTCTGTACCATGGTGTGATTATTATGATTATTACTTAACAATCATAATAAATATGTTTATACATATAGCTAAACGCCTTAGGAGTCCATTCATTCAGTCGTGTGTAAAAGGTCGACGGTTGACAGGGGCAATTTGTCAGTAGATCCTACATGATTATATGAAATCATTTTTAATCACATTTACTTTTCCCTGTATAATGATAACTTATCAGCTTCACAAATTCGATAACTTATCATTGTGTACAAATCGGACATATGTAAGTTTTATCGATGAAAATTAAAGTTACTCAGAAGCTGGAAGAGAAATTTTCACTTTCATATTGCACATAAATAATTATTTTGAAAAATTTTTCTTTATCTGCCTTTTAATGAGCTATCCTTCAGGCAAATTTCTATTGATTATTTTAAGAGAATAATAGGTATGTTTATCAGTCAGATAAGCCAGCATTCACGATAACTCGCATGTAGATTATCGGTAATGATGATTCTCAAATTATTTGAGAATATATTTATCAATGATTTATATTTTAACTCTTTTTCTAAGACAACGTTATACTCAATGACTAAGACTTTTAATAGAATTGTCATTCCGGAATGTGGTGCGTCATCTTTATTAATGTTCGTTATCATACAGTGCTAATAGGTGTAATAACGATTTCTAAACAGTCTAATCTTAAGTACGACAACGAAGCCAATCGAAGAAAATTGAAATGAAGAATGGCTTGAAAGTCAAATAAGCAATAAAACTCGTCAATAACATCGTGTACGTGGAATTTCAAATAGTTGTTTATAATTTAAATGAATAAACGAAAAGTTAAAATCTTCAAAGTCATGGAAGATCGATGCAAAAAAAAGAAAATTTTTCTATTTTCTCATACGTCCCATCCGGTGGAAAAATTTGAGTGCAAGAAAAGCTAAGTAAACGAGAGTTGAAGTAAAATCCAAGGACGCCAGCTGGTAAACCAGCTGCGTTTTTATCGAGGGTCACATAAATTACAATTATCATATAATTGAGTAAAAAAAACGTGTAAAAATACAAACGTATTGTTGTTTCTTTGTTAAGCAGGTAAAATTTTTTTTCAAAAAGAAAATCAGCAATCGACATGCACAATTGCAAAGGTTGAAGAAAAACGCGAAGAAACTATGGAAACTTTAGATACTAATGAGAGTGATATTTTTATCTGAAAAGAATTAATTTTATATTTAATTATTAATAATTTCAAGCTGTTACGTACCACAAAAAGCGAATTTACGGCGCATAGTAGATACTTGATGCACCTAAGTCCAACTTCGAGATGCGTCGTCGCCATCTTGCTTTACTTTAACCTCTTTTAAGTTTCCAATAGAAATGTAATGCGTGTCCTGCTGCGGTCTCCGCTTTGAAACACGACTGGCTATGGCGACGTTGTCTGCCGGCAGTCAGGTGGGCTTCTTATCACCTGATAAGGAGAACGTGAACGCAGGGAATTCTTGTCTCGAAATATAAAATTTGTGGAGGGGACGTAACCGTGTGGTATAGTTGAGATTCTAGATTTTGGTATATATGTATACAGATACCAGGGCTCCGCTATTATTTTCCCTGCTGTGACGCGAATTCGTTAATTATTTTCAGTACACTTTGTACTGATATTCTTTGCTGTAATAAATATTAATGTGGCTTGATGACGTCACGAAACTGTGTTATCGGAATACGTACAAAACAGAAATGCAATAAGGACAATAAGGACAATTGCGATTGATGCGTACATCATTAAAAAAAGGTTCGTTAATACACTCTGTATTGTTATTGTCAATTTTATTTGTTCAGTGCATTTTTTTCTTTATCAATACCTTCTAGTGCCGTCGATTTTACGCCATATTAATTGGCTGTTGGTGTCGTCACTTTGTGCACGTCAATATGTTACTTTCCCTCGACAATCAATCAACGATAAGACGTCGATAACGGAGGTGGATTGGTTAACATTCTTGTTACGCGATTGGGTTGACTTTTTGGTTAATCGTTATTTTCACTTACGATTTTGGGAAAGTGCAGGGTGTTGGAAAGTGCGAAAGGGAAAGAGGTGCATGCGAGCTAATAGAAAAGAATACGACGCCCGGTAGGATAAACCAAATGAGAAATGTTAAAAACTGTGGGTATGGTAGAAACATTAGCAGCTGGAGGTAGTAGATGTTGAACAGATTGAAAATCATTTTAACTACAAGGTTCATTGGTTGTCTCAGAGATGGTGCAACTAATTTGCGGGCGCACAATTTTGGGCAACTTTCAGTGCTTCTAAATATGCTTGGCCAGAATTTCTGATTTCTAAGTGTTAATATTTTACTTTATTGATTCAATTGATTACTTTAATGTTCCAAAGACCTAATTTATTAATATTTTAATTTGAACGAAATTTATTTTTGATAATCTACAATTTTAGTTCAATTTTTATCTACTCCGCGTATTCTGCGAGATTTTGATTTTGCCTCAATGTTATATTTTGAATAAATTTTGAATGTAAATCAAGATCCAATAATATTTAGCAGTATTTGGAAAGCTTTGTTCAATTTTTCGAATTTGCAACATTTCTGTGGAACTTATTTTTTTCTTATTCTTCTCTCTTTCTTCTTCGTCTTGTTGCTTTGGGAACCAGCAGTGAGTAGCGAAGAACCTCTGCCCGCCAAGCTGCACGCTTAGCTCGGCTACGACGGAATTCGCATTGTCGACGGAGGCGATGATCACAAAATCCAATTTCCAGATTCGCCGCTACGATTTAGCGCTATGATTTTGGTATCACCTAATGTGCATTTCCCTACTTATCTCTATTTGTAAGTTATTAACAACTTAGCCTTTTTTCCTACAAATTTCATCCTTGCCGACCCCATATAATAACAACACTAAAATAAAATTAGTTTCAAGAAAGTCAGCCCACTGGCAACCAACAGAGATGAGTAGGGAGGAGTATGTACAACGCTACGGTTTTAGGCGATACCAAAATCGTGGCGCTAAATCGTAGCGGCGAGTCTGGAAGTAGGATTTTGTGATCATCGCCTCCGTCGACAATACGAATTGCGTCGTAGCCGAGCGAAACGTGAACACGAACCTGCAGCTTGGCGGGTAGAGGTTCTCCGCTACCTCTCCGCTGGTTC
>JASANN010000652.1:0-104851 GCA_031762395.1 Calameuta pygmaea | reverse complement strand
GAACCAGCGGAGAGGTAGCGGAGAACCTCTACCCGCCAAGCTGCAGGTTCGTGTTCACGTTTCGCTCGGCTACGACGGAATTCTGATTGTCGACGGAGGCGATGATCACAAAATCCTACTTCCAGACTCGCCGCTACGATTAAGCGCCATGATTTTGGTATCGCCTAAAATCGTACCGTTGTGCATCTCCCTACTCATCTCTGCAACCAATCTCCTTACTCATCTCTGGCTGTCTATCAACTTCGTTACCATTTTTGTGACATGTTCCCTCTTTGAGACTATTCAAATTATGCATTCAAAAATTTTTTCGGATTTTCATGATCCAGGGAGATTATTAGATATTAAGATTATAGTGGACCACCCTGTATATGACTGCACTTGCTTGATAGAACCATTCATCTAAAAACGTGCCCCTCTAGCGGACAAGAAAGAAAGTGCACTTGTTATTCTAGTTATTCTGTGAAGTCTTAAGTATTTTTTGATTACAAATCATTTCTTTATTCATGAAATACGTCAATTTTACATTCTACATTCCTACAACATATCACAGTCACTTAGACTGCACTTTAGTAAGGACATATTTATAAACGAACAAATAAAATAAATCTCTAGCGTAATTTCTCCCTAACGATAATTTCACCTGTAGTACTTAGTACAAGAGTAGATTTTTACAACAAATTCAGAGAACTTACTCTAATCCTATTTTTATAACGAAAGCAAACAGATCGACGGTTCATAAAGACCCTTTAGTAATAAGAAAAATAAGAGTACGTCACAGCAATGTCAAATAAAAAAATGGAATTAAAACAATGATAAACTGTACATCATTTATTACAAGTCAGATCAGTCCCTCTATCTCATTAGATTCAAACAAAAATTCATTACAGAAGCAAACAGTACAGAAATATCCACATAACGAACCACAAATCAGATAGGATAATTATATCCTATTACTCCTACGAATTTACCAATCTGAACTATACAGATTCATATGTATTTTTGATGGAGCGAGCCAAATAAATAGAGAATACAATTCCAATAGCCTAGAATGAACAAAGAGCATAATTAGTGCACAAAATCCAATCAAAATAATACACTCGATCTAATGTATTACATTACCTGCACAAAGGCTATGCCGATACCAACACCTCCAAGTTGTACAGCGTGAGTCTTAATGAAACTTTGAAATTCTGTTAGACAGCCTTCTTTATGTAATGTCGTCGAATTAATATGGCAACTGAAGTAACCAATTGTGCCCACTTCAATATCACAACAGGATAGCGGAAGATCATTGGATCCAGTAATGTTATTCCAATCATTGGGGTTGATGGTACCGCAGCAATTAAACTAAATATGCACACAATAACTATAATTAAAACCAACAGTACAAGAAAAGTCGACTGAGAGCCCCTGTTTGGCAAAGATAAACAGTTAAAAGTGCCATTGTTATCAAGTGGACAGACCATGACGAAATAAGAATCATAAAGTTATCGAACGAAATTGAATTCCAACTGTAATCATGGCCATTCAGATATACCAGTGAAATTACTCTCCCTGTACTAAAGACCATATGGTTTACTGTTACACTATACGCCCCAGTATATAGAATTTTTCAAAAGATATCTCACGTCTCGCTGAAGAGAGTCCCAGACACTCGCAATCTCCTTACTAATATTGTACTGTTTCATCAATTCGTCCATGTTTTTCTCGATTACTGCGGAGGTACGATTTCTTAATACGTATCCAGATATTCCACCAGCCAATTCAAAGACGAATATCAGAATCATCAGTGTAGTAAACTGAATGGGGGACAGACAAAAAAAATTAAATTAGAAATATTATCTTATTTATCTTTTAATAATTTATTTATTGAAAATATATATATATATATATATCTTACCACAACGATCATGCAGTAATTTTCGCGCGCAGCACCGCAGCATCCGAAAAATGCGATTAAGAAGATAATTGCGCCGATCGCAATCATCAGTGTTGGCACCGAAAAGAATTTAATGTCCAAGAAGTGTGCATAATTGTGATAAACTTCAAGGATTACTGATCCTACCGACAGTAGGATGATCCCGGTGATCTGAAATGATAGCAAAAGACACATAAATATTATTATTCATACTTTCACTTAAATATTTTGTAAACGATGCTGGGTGAGATCATTCAAAACTGATACAAATGTTCGCGTTTGTAACTGATAGATTACATAACGAGTTGTCTTCCCAGAGACAATTAAATACGCTGCAATATAATATATAGAGGTTAATCGTGCTGCATGTATATACAATAAACATAACTGTACAGTAATGGTAACAGTTTGTATATACTGATCCAAGAAATACCTAGACATTTCGAAAACTATTTAAAAAAAAAATGCTAATATCATTCATCTAAGTGAGAGGACCAGTCTCCTTATACATAGTCGTTCCAATAGGCCTTCCTAAATCCTGTTACCATTTATCTATTAATGAAATAAACATCGAATTCTACTCTTGAGGTAAAAAACAAGATCTCTTGACTGTAAATTAAAAATGCGATAATAACGTTGTAAAAGACGCGTTAAGAGATATCGAAACATCTGGTGTGCATACAAATATATAAATTATACTGGGCGTATTTAATAATAATCATAAATAAAAAAATTATTGTTTAATCCATTAGCAAATGTTCAGTGCAAGCCTGAAGTTAGCGAAGTCAAGAAAAGTTAAACAAATAACAGCAGGTCGCCAAACACGTGTAATTACGCACATAGCGGAATCGAGATGCTTTCAAATATCGTGAGTCTTGATTTTCGGTAGTGAAAGTATGAAATGTATGGCAGCTGAAACAACGCGTTAAAACTCACACGATATCTCAAGGTTCGCGTAACAGATGTGACAATGTATACTGAAAAACCAGCAGACGAAAATCCAATACGAAGCACATTTATATCAAAAAATTAAAACGTCTCTCAACAGCTGCGGTGTCCGAGCGGTTAAGGAGATGGACTTGAAATCCATTGGGTTCTACCCGCACAGGTTCGAATCCTGTCCGCAGCGAATTTTTTTTTTTTTTAACAATTTTGCATACATTGCTGTAGGAATTAATTCAATGTATATTCATTAATTTTTAGTAATACTTTTAAAGGAAAAATAGTAACGCGACGACACGATACCCCATATGCATGCATTTATGTAGTAAATACGCAGCTCTTTGGCTTCCACGTTCCAGAAACGTTTATTTTGAATAGTGCGTGGTAAGCAAATCATTGTTGAAAATCACTGTAGTATTGTACCTGATGACTCTATTGTTATAGACGATAAAAATAAGCAGACACCGTTTATTACTTTTACAGTATCTATATATTATTCTGTTAAACAAATACTATCTACTTGGATCAATAAGCATCGGCTTGTACCAATATAACATTGAGATCTCGTGATCATTGATCGTAAATTGTTAAAAACAGAACAGGGTGTGTATTCCGTGACCTTTTAAAACTCCTTACGATGGACAATGGATCATATAAAAGTCACTCGTATCAGCGCGATAGGTGATACTATTTTAAAAATAAACTTCATCTGAAACAGAATGCACAGCCGTGATCCGTTCTACCCATTCTTTTAAAATGGCACTATAGCGATCATAAACACAGGACAAAGGATTAGTCCATGAAATAATAAACTCATAGAACAAAAGTATACGACTTCAAATAACGTCTAACAAGTCCACGCAATTTACTTCGACAAATAACACGTGACTAATCTGCTTTTTAGATAAGAATATAATCAATACAAAATATCCTGTTTGAGCATCATCCGTCCAACACTATTAAACACTATTGCGTGGGAATATTAATAACGATATATTAATAATTGGAAACAGCTTCCTATGTTAAATAAATAGTGAATAATACTCACCACAAATAATAAATTGAATATGAACATAAGGTTTTTCACACATTTCGATTGACTCGATAGCTGCATCCCGCGTATCATATCCATAATGTTATCTGCTCAACGTAAAAATATAAAAGTTCAGGTAATGAGAACTGCACAAACAATTATCACACGTTAAATAACAAGACGCAAAACAGTGGTCTACTCGTGTCTCCTATACTGAGGACACAGTGGGAAGTCCGGCGTGTTACGTGTTACGATAATTAATCTTTTCAACCGTATCTTATTCGAATGTGTAACGCAAACCTGTTGTGCGCGTGCGCGGAGCAAGCTACGTAAATAAAATGGCAAACGAGACACGAGAGGCGAAGCTGTGACTTCGCATAAAGACAATTTAAAAAGAAACAACGAGACACAAAACGTGTTAAACATGTTTTAGGCACTTTAGCACGGTAATTATTAGTAGATATACTATTTTTATTGGCCCTAGTACTCCAGATCGATGCAGAATACCTTTTCTTTAAAGAAGACAAATCAGAACGATGGATGCCTGGATATTACCTGAGCGCAATCTGCCGAGAAACTGAGGAACTTTTAGGTTTGGAAATGGTTTGGATAACTAAAGTGCTGATCGACTGACGGTAATTGGAGTAACAGTCTTTATCAAAGTATTAAACAAGATGAAGTTAATATATCAAATTTTTTAAGTACACGCAGATTGCTCTCCGAGATGATTATTAATGTAATTTTGATTGTAACCGACATCGGATAGTTTCTGATGGTTTCTAACGTTAGTTCTTGCTTCTATCGCCAGGGCGCATTGTAGTCATACTGTAGTAATATACATACATACGTATATAAGAAAACAGATTGAATTCGCTGTGGCAAACCACAGAGAATTTCACTACGACGAATGCACTAGCTGCCGGCTTGGCTGAACTAAAAAATCGAGCAGGTGGAAGAGAAGGAATTCAGATAGTAAGAGGGACTTTACGTAAGGCCGCTGGAGAACTTTCGATTGCCACACAGACTGCGCACGGTTGTATACTGTTTTGACGACCTTCGGCAATGTCTGTCACAGCGGAACTACAATTGAAGCTGTTTTAAAATCATGAAAGAACGTAAGGCCAATTTTTATCCGCATCCGTCGCACGTAACTTTACATAGAATTGCCGGACGATAATAACTTAAAAGTCTGAAATATTTATGCCAGTCTTTATCCAGGGTAAATGCTACACGACGTTAAAAACATATGTGCATTCTCTTTACGAGCAACTGGCACACGATCGAATGTCTCGTCCTTGCGAATTATATAACCTCACAATAAAAGGCAAACAAGTAAAATCACTGAATGATAATCGAGAATTATACCTGAAACGGCTGACAGGACATCCTTCGAATTAATAAAATAATATCGGTAACACATATCTATACCATTATAACGTACCACTAGAATACGTGTATATTATACTTAATAAAAATTTTTTAGAAGACTCGATTAGAGAAATTACAATTAAATTATTCCCTTTTCTTCGCAGTTATAGGTATTAAAAAATTATCAGAGTGTACTCAGAGTACACTTTGAATTTTATCGTTTGTCGTCATTGCTTCTAGAGTCTGCTTATTATACTCAGCGTATACCCATGTAATCGAGTGCAATTCTGTTTGCATGTTGGCTACGTGTCATTATGTCGCAAGAAAAGAACAGTTCGCATGAACCAGTTACCCGAGAATCGATCCTCGGCACGTGCCAATATATTATTTAGGATTGTGTTGTCGATACTGAAGTAGAGCCCTCTCATGAAAAACGTGGCGGAAGGACTGCCATGGAATTGTTAAAAGTATTGTGACGTTTCCGCGAGCAGTCAGTACACTCTGAGTCAGCCTGATAGAAATAGCCAAGAGGCCATTCGTTGAGAATTATGCGTTCGATTAATCCACAGGGAGATATTGGATATCTTACTGCTATATACAATATAGTATATACTTATACATATATATAGCTGAAGCCAAGTATCGTCCTATCTCAATGACTGTTGTGTATTACATTGTTTGAAAAGGTTGCATAGGAAGCCATTCCAGATCACCGGTACGATTAAAATATTAGAATCGTCATTAATAATATTTTTCATGAAAAATAATATTGACTAATTAGGAGTCTGATTCTGGAAGTGTTCAGACTGGTCTAAGAAAGCACTTTAAAAGTGTAATCATAGTGTCAAGACAAACAATCGACAGTAGATAAAGCGTGACGTCATTAATGACGATACATAACAAATATGTGAACGAGCTTAACAGTGAGTCTTAAAAAAGCCAAGTTAAGTTCCTCGAGCGTTGTGCTTTAACGATGTTTGAGAGCGTCAGAGGTCACTGAATCGCCGTCTACCACCCACGCATGATACCGTGTAATTAAATTAAAGGCACAGAGGCTGCCTCGCTGTCAACTACACTTTTCCCGGCTTTTAAGCAAACAGCTTCCACGTTTCCGAGGATTATTCACATCAGATAGCTTAATGGTGAGGCAATTGATGTCAATTGATAATTCGATTGTTATCATCAATTGTATATCTGATTGTTCTTTGATGCAAATCTGTTAGAACCTTATCCGACAGTCCATTGATAAATATATAAGACTGTGATTTGAACAATAATACTGGCCATACAGGTAGATCTAAAATCGAATGCCTATATTGGGGTAAAATAAAGTTCAAATATTTCATTCGGTTTATGATTACTGTGATACTAAAATTTGTAAGTTCCGTGTCTCTCCGTAGCTTGCACTGATATTTGAAATGATTTGGAGACAGCAACGCGGTCGTGAGGTTGGAAGAAAAATGGCAAATTGTCATAAGAACGTTGGAAAGACGTAAAGCGAAGAAATGATTAAAGGCAGTAGCGAACGTAGTATCGAGTGCTAAATGCAAGCAATGGAGTCAACATTACCTATAGCCACCAGAGTGCGCGCGCATCATTCCAGTGGGGGACAACAAAAATATCTTGGGACTACTCAGTGCTTCTCATCGAGCGTTCGCAGTAAGAACAATTCGTTGTTCTGTCGGCATTACAAAGCGTTCGGCATCTACGTTTATGTTAATATCGATTAGATATTAGTTTACCTTTGATATTGACGAGTGAAGTTTAAAAAAAATCGGTTAAAAATGGTTTCCGGCGGTATGGCGTGCGTCAAGTACCTCTTGTTCCTGTTCAACTTGATATTTGCGGTAAGCAACGGTCTGTCTCCTTGTAACTTCGTCGACTCCCAGTGACTCTATGTGAACGAGCCCGTTCGATGATCATGAAAAGGACCATTTCATACTTAATGCATCTTACTGGAAGGAAACTACGCAGTCAGTCCATTATCTCACCTTAAAAAGCCAAGTTTTTTCAATCATCTAACACCGGCAGTTTCCTTCGTGCCATGTCGAAGGACTATGAGTCTTGTTCCACGAGTTGGAAGATTTCTGAATTTATACCTTTGAATACATTAAGAATTATCATCCAATCGAAATTGCTTATTTGTTAATTATATGAACAGATATTATACAGAAGTACGTAAACATTTTGTCTCGTATGTTATTCGACTGTCTATTTCTGACACATTGCCAACAGGCAAAGACAGGTCTTAAGGAAGATGTTACTCGACTGTGAATATGTTCACGTTGTTCTTGTCAAGAGTATTCCTGTTCGCTCTCTAGAATGTTTTTTTAATAAAGTCTAGGAAAAGCTTGAACGGTTTATTTTTGACCAAGCAAAAGCCTAGGTTTCCCCATACGAAACGCCGGCTTGCCTAAATAAATCACAGATAAATGGGTATTGTGTTACGTTGTAACACGAGTCACGCTCTTGTTCGAAGTGTCTTGTTTTTGTTCTGCGTCTCTACTTTCCTAAATTATACACTCCGTGGGCTCTATCTTCCTTATTTTTCTCGAAATTCACTATTAAGAGGAATAACGAATGACGCGTAGGTCGAAGGCGTAGTTTCCAGTCTTTTCTATAGCTTACGTACAACTGCCTATGACTAACGCTTTGCATGTAATGGCCACATAGAATATTATACGTCGATATTTTTTTTCCTCCTCAACCACCATATACTGGGGGTAGCAGAAATTACGTGTCGGCAACGCATAAGGTCTATCAGACTGCTTATCTATTTTAACGGAACAATAGCCTCATGCGGTTGGATTGATTGTTCACTTGATTATTTTAATGTCGGTGAATCGCAATGTCTACGCATGCAAAAAGACGGCATGCTTTGCTTTTCTTTTCTATAATACTTATCCTTGACACAGCTTTTATCGTAGTTTTAACACTATGATACACACTGTAGGATAAGGATGATACATTTTTGATACAACAGTATATAACATATTACGAGGAGAGTTTCGAGAAATGGATTAAATTTTGTACTGCGTCGCTGTACTCTGTGGAATTTATTACTGTCCATTGTATACGATCCCTTTTGTAGCAGCGACACGATGTATAGTCCCACGCAAAAGTCTAAAATTCTTTATGACAACATTAACTATTTTTTGGAACTCTAAGTGTACAAAAAAGTTATAAGTTTTACGCAAAAAGTATTTCCTTCTCGAATACGTATGCACGACGTAGGTTAGGTTAGAAAAAACATCAATTATCTGATGATCGATGGGCATCGATTAGCTACGAATTGATTACCTCGATTATTAATGAGTTACTAATGAATACCAAAGCAGTCACACTATTAAGTATTTATAGGAAGAACCTATATTTGTATCAATTGACCCCAGGATCAATATTGGTAGTAACCCGCGCCCATAAATCCATCTCAATCCTTGCCAGCTTTGCGCTCACGCTTTGTAAATTGAATTTATATCTAGAAAAAAATATACTTTGACGTATTACAATAAAAATAAAGAATAATAAATAGAATTACAAATAAATCAAATAATTTTTACTTATTTACAGATCACTGGAATCGTATTCATTTCCGTGGGCGCTGTTATACTTGCACTGTACAATGGCTACAGCAATTTCGTGGACAATTGGTTCTTCGCTGCGCCAATACTGATGATCGTCGTGGGCATCGTCGTCTTCCTGGTGTCGTTCTTCGGCTGCTGCGGCGCCGTCAAGGAAAACCACTGCATGATAATCACGGTGTGCCTCAAAAACGTCATTGCAAATACATCTGATAAGGCCCTCGTATTCAGTTTATTCTTGCGAATTGATAATTAGCACGATATGGCCCTTGATGATCTTAAATATTTAAAAAATTCTTCAATTTTCAATCAACCATTTACACTTATCAATTATGTATAATTTATCAATCACAGTTAATTTTTCTTTCTTCTTTTCACTGGGTTTTTTTAATGACACCAATTTCTCTTGTATGTTTTGCCAGTTCTCAGTCCTCCTTTTGCTCATCTTCGCTCTGGAGCTCGGTGCTGGTATCTCTGGTTACATGATGCGTGGGGAAGTTCGCACCATGCTGGAAGGTCGCTTGAACGCCACAATGCTGGAGTACAGTGAACAGGACGACGTTCGTCGATCCTGGAATATTATGCAACATGACGTAAGACTGAAATAAGACAATGATTTTTTATGTTCTTGTTTTTTTTTTTTCTTTGGAAATATTCATAAGACCTTTGGGTCGCATGCCGTGTGCTGTTACTGGTACAGTATAGATTTTTACATACCTGTAGCTGGGCGATTCCAGTTAACAGATTGTTCCAGTGGCAATTACCAAGAGCGATAATACTGTTTCTATCGTGCAGTATGAATACCGCTTAAGGTGGACTGAAACAGGCTATTTGTGTGGGTCACACGACAAGTCTGAAAGCGAGGATACTTTGTAGCTGAAAAGTCTTTGCACAAAAAGAAGTTAAAATTTCTTTTTCCGTGGAGCTGAATTTTTGAATTATAAAAAATATAAATGTACCTGCATCCCAGGAGTGACAGCCTTAAATATCCTTGCCGTTCAATACCTACAAGTGAAGTTTTACATGAACTTCACTATCACTGGGAATTCTTCTCGTACAGCCAGTTGGAGATTTTTAGGGTTCGAAGTTCCCTCGTCTCCAGCCTTGCCGATATGACAAATCAGCGATGCACAGTAGCCGGTTTCAATCTGCCTTAAGCTTGGAATAAACGAAGTACGTGCAATCAATACATTCCCATGCGCCGACTGTAGATGAAGTAAAATACTCACTGTTACTAGTAACTTCCTTCAGGTTCTTCCTGACATTCTGATCACGTAACCTGGTCAACGGCACGCAGTGTACCGAGTACTAATTCTTATCGATCGACGCCATTCATTAAGTTAAATAGATACTTTTACTAGTTTCAATTGTACAACTGAAACCAATTGAGATTGTTAATCGTCCATTAAATTGTTACGCGAGGTGTAGATGCATTTGGCAAGTCAGGCTTGGAGGAACTTGTCATTTCGCAAGAGTCCAGACAAGTGAAGGGGAATTGAGCTTCGCTCTGCTCTGTTGTATAACACAGAAATGACCTATGAGTTAGACATAGTATATATTTCTAGATTGATTATGAAAATAATTATTTTGGAGGTCCGTCAAATTTCTTATCCGTCCATTTGTATTTGTATTTTTGACATTAAAATTTATATTCAATCAACTGTCGATAAAAATATCCTTCACGCTTGTCATGCCCGTTAGACATTAATTTTGTGAAATAATATTTTCTATTTTTTCTTTCTTCAGCTTGAATGCTGCGGTCTTAACGGTCCTCTTGACTGGAGCCACAGTGGTACCTTTTCCGGAAATAATCTTCCTGATTCATGCTGCTCAGAAATTCCGTCCAATACCGTATGCGATTCGAATTCCGTGAACGTGCATCCTGATGGCTGCATGAATATATTGCGTGACACGATTGAGAACAATGCATTGATCCTTGGCGGCGTTGGCGTCGGTATCGCTCTGATCCAGGTAATATGCTGATTTATTAGCAGCAATAGGATATATGTATCAATACCGTGATTCGTATCAAGGACGTCCTAGAGCCTTGAAAAAAAATGATCAGTCCTTGGAGTAACGTTTAAAAAAAAACCATTGACCATGTATATTGTTTGTTTTATGAAAATTTTGATATTACGTAAGACGAAAAATTGAATTTTTCTTTTTCAGCTGATCGGTGTGATCTTCGCATGCTGCTTGGCACGTTCGATTCGGCGCGAGTACGAGACCGTGTAAGAGATCCAAAATTCTCACAGATTCCTCACGCAATGTTTCTCTGCCGAGCACCAAAAAAAATCAACTGGTGACCACAAACACCAGCTGCCACTGTTTCCTCTTTCTGTCTGTTTCTCTATCTTTCTCTGTTTCTATCTCTGCCTAATTGTCTGTCACTGGTATTCTTTTTTATTACTGTATAAAAACAATGAATCGTATGATCTGGTTCGATGCACAACACTCGAAAAATATTCTCACAATGGGTTCTGGCTTTGGAGAATAATTGTTTTAATTTCGCTGCTCGGACGCGTGTCTTTCTCTATGAGCCATGCAGAAGATACACACACGGTGTACCTTCATTTTGTACATTTCTATGAAGTGATTAGAGTTTATAATTAGGGCGTTGATTTGATTTCTCATTTTTTTTTGTTCCTTATGCACACGAATTTGCGTCAATTCTGAGTTCTAAGCGAGCCCGACGTTTCTCACGTGTCGCAAGCGACCTGCGATTTTGTAAAAGCTGGCTGCCAAGTATCGCTCATGAATTTTGTACTGTCTCTATTCTTTTTCTTTTTTTTTCTCTTCTCTCACCGCACTTACTTGTTGCAGTCAGTGGAGCTATTTAAATATATATATTACATATATAAGTATAGAAACGATATAGATATGTTCGACGTCAATTCTATTTACTGGACACGGATTAGCTGCTGTGTAGATTCTTTAGACTTTTGGCGATTTAGACTGCGAAGTCTCACTCTATATGTATTGGTTTACGGGGACACTATTTATTCTAACCAGTTTATAATCAGCAAATTATTGCCTACGTAGACTTTGTTATGTAGGCATGAAAGCGAAGGGAAACAAAAGTGAAAGAACTATTTTTGATGATTCTAT
Source organism: Calameuta pygmaea (assembly GCA_031762395.1). NCBI lineage: Eukaryota > Metazoa > Arthropoda > Insecta > Hymenoptera > Cephidae > Calameuta > Calameuta pygmaea. The sequence continues at coordinate 92,901 of JASANN010000652.1, read as the reverse complement.
GCAATTTTTCATGGTATCGACAGCTCAATTTTAATGATTAACTGATCGAAAAGAAAAAAAAACCACTGCTAGGTACTATTCTAAATTTCTCTTATATTCACTCATCGATACTTTTATTCTTCATGAACTAAAGTCTATATATCAGTAAAGCACGTTTCAAAGCTTTCTTGTAATACTTAAACTTTCATCTAACATCCCACTGAAGTTATAATATTAATTATTATCATGAATAGCGTAGGTTCCTTTTCGTTCCTTTTATTTTTTCTTTGCTCTTTCTGGGGAGAACATCGATTTATGTACCAAGCAAAGTCCCCCCCCTAACGTATCTTTATGATTACTATTTATCTAAACCTAAGCATAAACGATGACTAATTAAGATGAATATTCCGTTGTTTTCTACAATGTAAAGTTTACGGTAGCGTTAACGGTAAAATAAAATGAAAAATATGAAAAAACTTTACTAAAAAAAAAAAAAAAAAAAAAAAAAAGACAAAAAAGGTGTGATACAGAGAAAACTCTCGTGCTAAGTCTGAAAATTAGTCAGCTGCGGCTACGCAATTTGTCGTTAGGATTCGTCGGCTGGAAAAATAAATATGTTTTTTCTTTTTTTTTTTGCACTGATCTCCGAAGAAACGTAAATTAACCCAGTTATCATGTTTCGGATGGGACAGTTTTTTTTTCAAGATCAATTTTTAGCTTGTATGGAAAAAAACACGCCTCTCCGTCCACAGCTATTTGAAAAGACGGTTAATTAATGTGAGCACTGTGCTTTTTTTTTTAATTACAGCGAGACAACGGCTCACTGATCGTCTAAAGGAAGCTATTATCATGTTATTGTCCCCATCGTGCATTCGTAGGGATAGAAAAAAAAAGAAATTTTTTTAATATATAGACATACTCATCGCTACCATCTTCTCTATCTCTATCGCGCAATGTAAAATGTCCTCTTGTGTTGTTGCTTCAGTCAATGGTCTCTGGCAATTACATTAAGATTCAAACGTACGGAGGAAAAGTATAAATCTTTGCAAATTACATTGATCTGGCAAAAACTTTTTTTTTTCAAAATTTTCCATATACATTCAAACTTTTGTAAGCTTTTCGTTTGTAGCTTAGAAATCTAATGACAAGGACGATGATCTTGATCCGCCGAGTTGCATTTACTGCCAAAATAAAAAAGAAATAAAAAATCTGCCAAAAAAATCAACAATTTTGACTGACAAAGAGAAAAAGTCTTACCGAACATTAACCACGCTCTGTTCCTCCGTAACGTTTGAAAACGTCACAGCGTTAAGTAGCAGCGAGTCATTTTTGATTTTCAATCAAGTGAGCGGAAGTAACAAAGAAAAAAAAAAGGAATTCGAGAATCCACAAAAAGACTCGTTGCTCGTAGCAAACACAAAACGTCAGACATACTGTACTTTTTTGCTCATTAAAATTCTGATAGCTGTCGCGCTCGAACGCATTTAAATATTAAGGACCTGCATTGCAGTGCGAGAAGGAGAAAAAGCTTTCTAGATAAAACAATGGGATCTCACAAATTCCACTAACGCGAACCGACTGAAAACTCAAATGAATTACGTGTATACCTCAGTGTTGTCTACGAAAAATCAGTAACTTCAAGATCTAGCTCTGAACTAATAGAGCGAACGAGAGAGAGAGGGACATATACTATAGTGAAAAAAATTCAATTGGCCGTGAGAGCTTCGTGAACTAAATGTAGCGAAGCCAGTACCGGCCTGTCGATAATAAAGCTCCGCGTGTCAATGAACTCGTATCGATCCTTCTTTACTCGCAAAACCGTTTAAAATAATTCTCAGGTTGCACGCTACGCCGTATTTGCCAGAAGCATTATATCGAATTTAGCTTGAGGGGACCAAAGGCAACGTATGCATTATTCCACGTAAAAAGTTTTTTTTTGCAATTGACCAAGACTTTATATTTCAGCGCGAGTCAAATATTAACGATGTGACATAAAAAATTCAATATAAACTGATAATAAATAATCGACTCCTCGTAGCGTACTGGTGTACTATTTCTTTGCTTAAAAGCGCCTAAAAACTTGTTTACATTAACCGAGCATTGGCGATTTAACATAGATACATTGGCGTAGCGTGACTCTTTAAGGGAAGATAAAATGTCGCTGCAATGCTGGTCAAATACTGAAAAATATATATATACACGCCCATGCATCACATAGATATTAAGTCGGAGTGTGCCTAACGACAAAGGAAATGGAAAAATGAAATTGTAAGCCGAGTGTCTGCGTCTAATGATGATTCGTTTGATTAACTGGTACGGCGCGTCGTTTGAAAGTGTTTTTTTTGCTGCTTGGCCGAAGGAGGGTGAAGTTTAAAACAAAAAAAAAGTCCTGCTGAATATATGTGAGTTATGAAGAAGCGTATAGGAATATAATGATAATTGTAATGCGCAAGTAATTATTTATAATCGTAGCACGCGTCCAGAGTTTTTAAGCTCCAGGTTTGGTTGTGTCCGAAAAAAATATAACTGGAAAAAAAAAAGGTAACAGCTATGGACGAAACTGGAGAAACTGTAGGAATGAGATAAGAAAAAAGGTGGCTCTTACCATTTTACACAAAGCGGAGAAGACTGAACCTGACAACAGTATGATAAAATAAAATTAAAAAAAAAAAAGGCAAAAACGAATATTATTCTTGTAATCAGTATTAATTATTGACGAGCGCACAGCTATATTTAACCGCATTGCGCGTTCGCGTTTCTTGTATGAAAGTAGCTTTTTTTCGAAATTTAAAAACTTTTACATGAAATTGAATTTTTCGAAAAAAATCGATTGGTGGTTAACTTGTTTCTGGGAGCCAACGACTCGTCCTTAGCACATATATGTGTCTAGATTTACTCAGTATATATATTTACATATATATGTATGTATTAAAATATATAAATATATATATTAATATTAATAAATTAATAACACCAAGAACTGACGACTTTCTTATTTCAGAGATATCCTTACCCAATATATTTTCAATCATCAGAATTATCAAGAAAGGAAAGAATAAGAGAGCAAGCATGAAATAGAATTTTCAAATTCTTCGCGCGAAAGAAATACAAGATAAAAGTTATCGATAAATTTATTTACAACGTATAAAATTAAAGCGTTCAAATTAATTGAACCGACCCAGTCGGTGCTGTATCCAATTACTCTTTGTAAAGTGCATACTGTTAGAAACGTACTTGGTAACTATTAGAGGTAATTTAAAAAGAGAAGAAAAAACCCAGTCACCGTCAGTCCTTTGAAAATTAAAATTAATTTCAGTTATATTCAAGCATCCATGCACACAACATAAATTACAGGACCAAGGACTCGTCGTGGACATTGATAAAAAAAAAAAAACAGAGATTGTTATCACCTCGGTACACAACCATCAATCGTCAAGTATTTGACTATTGCAAATCTTTCAATCGGATCCTTTCATTTTGAATAAAAACAAGGCAACACGACAGTTCAGCAATCGCAAAACACTCTGGGTAATCTTATTGATCTTCATGTCAATGTATAATGCAGTTTATTTAATCTTAATATCGATGCCATTAACTAGCAGACTAACATTTATCATTATATCGGATTATTGAACCGTCTTTATTACAGTTTCACGCGTACCAACCTACCGGACTGAGTGTCGCGAGTGAGAACACTGGTGAGTTTTAATACAGCCAAGATTAATATTAAAAATTATAAGAATGACAAAGTTGTTCCAACGACAAGCCGATGGAGCTTTAAGATAATTAATCGCGACACTCGGTACGGTAATTATTCGCAGTAATTAGTAGAATCGCAGGCTGCACTTTGGTGCATCTTGCATTCGATGCACCGAAAGAGCGAAGGACCGAGTCGAGCCTGATCTTGAGTTAAGCTTTTGGCTAATCAGTGTTCTCTTTAATCTCCATAAATGTATTCTTCGTATCGCAGCATCCTTTCTCTCTCTCTCTCTCTCTCTCTCTCTTTCTCATTCACTCTGACTCTCTCGTTCATCCATCCAGTAACTATAAGCGACGTAAGATTACAAATGACAAACGAGGAAGATTACAGTTTCAAACATAACTCGCGGGGGGGGGGGGGCGCCTTATACGCAGTCTTAAAATTCTTGAATGTGATAATTAATAATAGTAATTCATATCGCCAAAATAACGACGCACGGGCTTTATTAATTGGTAGTGAAATATAATTATATATGTGTGTGTGTATATATATATATATATATTTTATCACGACGACTTAGGCGAGACGCTGAACATAAATACTAAGCGTGGATTCAATTTTGGAATAACAAAAGACTTAATTCTCATTCTCTTGTTTCGCTTTCTTTTCCTTTTTTTTTTTGCTTTACAATCTTTGAGCAATCCCTATACTCCTTTATAAAGTGTGTCAAAGTTTCGATGATGGATCCTTAAGAGTTAAGTTTTTAAAATGCAAAAGGAAAAATCACTTAAATTACGTGTCTCGAAACCCTGTGAATGACTAACTCCTAATAATGATCATCGTATCGCGTAGATTATAAGTGATTAATTTGGAGCACTAAAAAGATAAGGAAAACTAAAAGAATTAGGCTAATGACATAAAAACGTTTTAAAATAATCGCAACAAATACTCAAATACATCTCCAAGGGCTTGATTCGATGAATTAATTTTTTTAAATCGCACATGGAAGGTGGACATTAATCGAAAGGAATTATAATATGGGTTCCTCTCAAGGTCGAAGGGGAACGCGAAAGCCCTTAGGGCTGAACTAACCCAGGGGTCGCCGACTCTGGATCCACTAGGATATTCACAGCTACCGGTTGACTAAGAGCAATTTCGGATCTTTCGAAGGATTCTCCAAGGATCGTCGAGAGGTTCAACGAGAACTCGAGTCGACCGGTTCGTTCTATCCAAAGATAGTTTCTCTCTCCTCTCTCTCTCATAGTCATTCGTACGATCATCTATCTTTCCCACATCCTTTCACTAGTTCATCTGATCCCCACCTGGCACAGATGAAAATATCAATAATGATCTTAACAAATCCAGGAAAGGCAAGGCCGAAGTGTAAATTTCCGATTAAAACTACAGTCCCTCGTTTTTCCGTTTTCCATTTTTCTTTTTTTTTAATACGGTACTTACTAGCAGCATGAATATACAGGAAATAATAAATTTATTTACAATTACAGTGATTTAGCAGCTGGCCCCAAACAGCGATCGGTCCACGGGTTCTCTCGGCAAATATCCTCCTCGGCCAGCCGGTCAATGATTCTCTTTAATTCGTAATAGATTTTCTTTCTTTCCGAAAAGGAAAAAAGATAAGATATGGACAGACAGACATCGAAGGAAGAAGCCGACAAGAGTCGAGGGGACCGGCGACATGACGCGAGGCGAGGAAACGAATAATTTAAGGTTAGCGGTTCGATACAAAAATACCGGGAAGAGTCGTGAGAAATCAGCGCCGGACGAACCTTCCATTGGAGAAAATGATTTTTTTTTTCTACTCTCAAACTGAATTGTGCCTCGAAGTTGATTCTGTTTTAGGTTTAAATGATCTTGAAATTTCAGGAAAGTTGTATTAACGGTTCGAAACGGAACGAAAACCTTCTTGGAGGAAGGTCCGCGCGGTCGAGGTTGATTCTCTCTTAGCAACTAAGTACCTAATTACTTACTTAACGTTAGTCGTAGTTCGTGACCTGCCTAGCCTAGAAATATTCGGTAGTACCGGTCGGGCATTTAAATACTAGCTTGTCATAGTTGTATTCGGCTTAGTCTAGGTTCCTCCTCGGGTGAGAGCTCTCCAAGCTCATGCCGCGGGTGCGTACCGGCACACGATGTCCAGGCCTCTTGTCTTTCTTGCTTTCCGGTTCCTTCGACCGGCTTTTGCTAGCTTGCTCGCTCGCTTGCCTGCTTTTCCATCCTTGGGCGCGGCTTGCTTGCTCACTTGCTTGCTTGCGGCTCGGATTTTGGCATGAGGCTGATAGGAGGTTATGGCCACCCGGGAACGCTCATGTAGCGTATCGCTTCGTCCAGAGCCGCGCTATGCGATCATGTTCCTCGCGATTTTGCAAATATTGTGTGGCTATACTACCCACCAGCGGGTCAGCTGAAAATTATAAATCATTCTGTGCTTGTACGAGGCTTTGGAAATGTTTGTGATTTTTATATTTCTAATAAAATTATGAGCTCTGGGAACTAAGGTTACCATATAGTAGTAGCAGGTTTGATTTGTACTTAATTAACTCTCTGGACGAATATCAAGGCGAAGGAAGACTTTAGCACGGAGTAACTTTGTTTCAGGGAGATTTTTTGTTACGCTGGGACGACTTGTGATGATTTATAGATGGGTATTTTTAGTTTCACTTACCTGGATTGCAGTCTGTGAGGAGGGAGCAAATTGATAGAAGAACCTTGGAGATGGTCAGTGCTGGCGACCAGTTGTCTTTTAGTATGTCCAAGCATATTACACCCTGACTATTTATGTTGCAGTGATAAATACGCGTTCGGAATGTCACCTAAATATATGGACAGTTAAATTTAGATTATGAACAATCAGAATGGTGTTTTGCTGATTCAGAATTTTTAGTACAGTACCTTAGGGGGTTTGAAAGGATACTCTGGGGAGAAATGAATGTCCAGGAAGAAAACGCCTCCTTCGTACACTGAACCAGGAGGTCCCAAAATTGTAGAGACCCATTCATATAAATTGTCACCTTTCGGTCCAGCACTAAAATAAAATGTTTGTTAACAGAAGCTGCTTAACTAATCAGACACTTACCTAACAACATACCTGCAATTTGGTGGTGGATCCAAAGTGATTTCTGCAAGTTCTTTTTGTATCCTGCAATGGAGTCAACATTAATTAAATAACAAGATCTTGCACAATATATTATGGAGAAATGTTGCATAATTTTAATTACCTTTTTGCTGAGGTTCCTAAAGCCTTCGACATCTTTGGATTCGGTTTTGCCTCTTTGTTATCAGGCTTATTGTCCGCAAGAGACGAACCACGACCTCTACCAGTTCCGCTAGACCCTGCTCCTGACGACATGACTAAAAAAAAGAATTTCCAAGAAGAATCAAGAAATATTTATATTTTCTGTCAAACATGTTCATAATATAATTTATATCGGCATTTTCTACTTGCACTAGTAGTATTCAACGATGTACAGTTAACAAATATTCAAAGATTCAAGTATTAAATAAAAGAAGCTCGCTATCTATCTTAAGAAGAGTGTTATCACAGTAAAGATAAAATTTTTAACCAAATATAAGTGAAAGAAACAATCTTTCTCAAAATCATTCTAAATATCCAACATAATGGTCACCTATTCCTTTAATTATATATGACCATCATTGAACACTAATTTGCATAAACACAACTAATTCCATTCCAAAAATTAAGGTCTAAACTATTTTCTGCAAAACACACCCTTTGCAAGAGCAAACAAACTAAAACTGTACCAAGTTACTCCCACTACTAGCAATGTAAGAGTGTGTACATAAAAAAGCTGCTAATGAAAATACATCACGGTATGCACTTCAACAATGTAGAGACACATTCTTCCCGAAGATGTTCCTAATTCTAGCTATTACCAATGAAGAGCCACGTAAGTGCCCGAAGACTAATGCACGAGGAGTCAAGACAGACAGAATTCCAGAAGAGGGTGTCGAAGTCGCCAAGACAAAAGGTAAAGAAGAAGTTCCTATTCTCGTGGAAGTTGTAGAAAACGTCGTGAACTCCTACCTTGGAGCTGGGTGAGCCGGGGCGATTGGTCGAGCGTGCTTTTGTAATGAGTTCGAAAGGCGGCTCGGCGGTAATGGAGGCTTCAGAGTTGCTCGAGTTTGTCTGTGAGTTGGTCGCGACGAAGACGAGGACAACGATGGTCACCGATGGATGGCTACCCCACAATTAGAATCACGGACTGCAGGATACAAACGGAGAAGCCGGTGAAGGCTGAGAAGTGGCGCGTCGCGCCTTCTCGCTTCCCGAATTGCCTTCCTCGTCCTGGGACGCCGGGAGGATCGCGCTCAGGGACAGACACCGCACGGCGGAAAACTGTACACAAGCGCACAAAGGCAGGATTTTGAATCGCCCTCTCCGTAATAGTCCCGGAAGCCAGTGAAGTACAGTGACTCTCAAATTCCCTACTTCTTCTGAAACAGCCTTGTCTCACTCGTACCTACTTGACTTCAATTACATTTTCTTCTTGTCCCTTGTCACCCTGAGGGACGAACTTTTACGATTGAGAAATGCTGTCCTGCTGAATAGGAAAAGTTTTCCACCAACGATGGCGCTGTTAGAACCGGCTGTCAGGTTTGCCAATTTTAGATTCCGTTAAGGTTCTCAACCTCCTGTTACCAAGAAAGTAATTAACGTCTTTATTTACTCACGAGAAATTCCTAGGGTCTTGCATTTTAATTATTCTCTGAGATTTATAGAAGCACAATGATTCTTCCGTTTTTTAGAAATTATTTAAGAATTTATGCTATCGTGTGGCTTTACTTTTTCATATTTGCCAACAGTACTGCCAATTTGAAGATGGCTGCGGCCGAGATGTCGTAGGGCGGATTTACAATGATTTGTAGCGGAAAAATAATTTTGTTATGATTACTATGAAAACTAGAATATTTAAATCAAATTGATTTATTTAATATAAGTTAACGAACAGGAAATTTATCTAATCGTTTTCTTTTAAACCAATGATCAAGGGATGTAAATTTAACAGCTGTTGCTTCTTTGCCAATCAACGATAAAATCTGATAAAATGTCATGTAACCCAAGCTAAAGAAGAAGCGTGACTGTCACTGTGAACTGATATTTAATTTTAGCGGTCATAAATGTCCGTAATAGGTTATGATATTGGTTTATTGTGATTAATGTGAATAGTTTTGGTGACAGTTGTTTGCAAACAACAAAATAGTCTTGCTGTTGCTGTTAAGATTTACCTGCCACTTGGCTCTCTAGAGCATACAGCTAAAAAGGATAAAGAAGAAGAATTAAGATTTACTAGGTATTCTATTTATTATGAGAGAGAAGTTCAGAACTGATTTTGATACCACAAATATTTCCTGTTCTTTCAAATGATAATTTATTAGACGTAAAGAAAACTGTTGTATCTTTTCACACAGTTTTACATAATTTATTGCAACAGGAACAACAGAAATATAATACACCAAGATGGGGAAACGCCAACATCAGAAGGATAAAATGTAAGATTCTTTTGGTGTTGTATATTGAGTACAATGCTATTGTGATCCACGTTGATGCAAGGGATATTATTTGAGCAAATGCAATAGGTCATATTAAAAATCATAGTTTATAATTGTCATAGGTACTTAACGTACACTGAATGGACAACGCTCTATGGTGGAAAAAAGTCTGGTACATCGGAATCAACGGAGGATACAACATTCCGTCGTCTTCCTTATGATCATTGTTGCTTGAGCTTACAGCCATTTGAACATCCATACTGCGATGCCAGTGGGAATGTTTTTGAACTTGAAGCAATTCTCAGTTATATTAAACATTTTAAGCACAATCCTGTCACAGGAAAACCAATAGATGCTAAAAGTCTTATTAAATTAAATTTCTCTAAAAATGCTAGTGGACAATACCATTGTCCAGTTCTTTTTAAGTTATTTACAAAGCACTCACACATTGTTGCGATTAAGACAACAGGCAATGTATTTTCACACGAGGTATATTGGAAAGTTGATCAGCTTTTTTCTTAAAAAATATATACCATATGAACATTATTGGAATCAATTACAGGCAGTTGAACAATTGAATATTAAGACACGAAACTGGAAAGATCTCATCACTGATGAACCATTTGCCAGGCAAGACATAATAACAATTCAGGATCCTACTAATGCCAACAAATTCAATCTGTCGACCTTTCATCACATCAAGAATAATTTACGTGTTGAAGATGAAGGTTCGTATGACACAAATGACATGATTAAGGCATGGAAATTTATTGAATACATTTTTAGAAACTATCAGAGAAAGAAGTGATCCAAAAGCAAAGCTCAAAACTGTTTCAATGGAAACCAAAGAGATTTTGGACGAATTGGATAGGGAATATAAGCCTGCAGAGAATAAGAATGAAGTGGAACGACCAAAGGCCGATAAATTCAATGCTGTAAGATTCTAATTTTTAATGCAATATTTTAATACAAGTTTAAATAATGAAGTTTCATTAAAGTAAAATTTAAAAAATACTTTACTTTAGGCACATTATTCGACCGGTGCCGTTGCTGCAGGTTTTACTTCTACAGTGATGCCTACTGAAACAACACATCAAGCTGCTGTAGTTGCCGAAGATTTGGTTCGATACGAACGCGTAAAGAAGAAAGGATATGTCAGATTTCTAACAAATTTCGGAGCCCTCAACCTGGAATTGTATTGTGATCTGATTCCAAAAACGTGTGAAAATTTCATAAAACATTGTCATACTGGATATTACGAAGGGACAAAGTTTCATCGATCAATTCGTAATTTTATGGTAAAATCCAACAACTAAACGCTACTAACGTAAAAACTCATTGATATGAATTAATATTTAAAATAAAATAGATTCAAGGTGGAGATCCTACAAATACTGGGAATGGAGGAAAATCTATTTGGGGTAAACCCTTCGAAGATGAATTTAAAACAAATCTGGTTCATCAAGGTCGCGGAATTCTGTCAATGGCTAATTCAGGACCTAATACAAATGGTTCACAATTGTATGTGATGAATATCAGATTTTGACAGGTAATCAGTGTTGATCTTGAATAAATTTATTTTACTTTTCTCAGCTTCATAACGTTTCGGTCGTGTCGTCACCTAGACCGCAAGCACACAGTCTTTGGAAAGATTGTCGGAGGTCTCGAAACCTTGAATGCAATTGAAAAAGTTGAAGTTGATAATAAAGATCGACCCATTGAGGATATCATTATTCAAAGAACTCAGGTCTTTGTGGATCCCTTTCAAGAAGCCGACGAACATCTTATAGCAGAGAGATCCGCTGAATCTGAGCGTCTCGCACAGGAAGCGAGAAAAGCCAATTCGTCAGACAAGAAGGAGACAGACAATAATTTGAAAGTATACCGCAGTGGCGTTGCAAAGTATATAAAATTGGAAAAAGACCAGGAGAAGTAAGTTCAGAATATTTATGAACTCTATTTTTACCATCTATGACTGGCATAATACTCTAACATTGATGCTGCCAGTTACTTTTTACATTCATAAATATGCTTTATTTACAGACCTAGCAAAGGAGAATCAAGCACCGAATCTGCAGTTAAAAAGAAAAAGGATGTTTCGTATTCACTTGGTAGTTTCTCGTCATGGTAATTATCAAGAAATGAATTATCAAAGGAGACACAGGATTATGCACAAGACAACAATGAGAGCATGAAATTGTACCATAAATAAATACGTTTTTTCCTGTATAAAATAAATATAAATACTAGAACAATTATCCTTCCATTATTTTATGCAATATTCATCCTATAAAATAAACTTAAAACTCATAAAACTTCATTCAAACTGCAGTGTTACAAAGCAACAGGTCTTTCTACTGTGATGAGTAAATAAATGATACTTGTAGTTGTATTTTGTATTGTCATTTTAACGACAACAGTACAAAACTATGCTGAATTATTGTTATAATCATTTTTATACCATCCAAGTGAAAACGAAAATTTCATACTACCTACGATTGTGCGCAGGAATTCATTTTCTCGCAAACTGGACCCAAGAACCCCTGTCCTCCATATTTGATGTTTGGTACATCCTTGGTGGCTGTTATTCATTGTGTGTTATCATCCGCGATTTTTTATCATTGTGTCGAGTCCCTAGGGATTCTCCTGTTTTTCGAAACGCATCCAGCAGCTCGAAGATTCTCGCCAATTATTCTCAGGGATGGATGACCTAGGTGAGTTATCGTATAAGCATTATTAACAGTTTCTCATCAATCGCCAGCGACTAACCTCAAATCCTACAAACGATACAATCAATATTTATACGAGTAATTTAGCCTGTCAATACACTCCAAATTGACAGTGTCATCTCTCAATAACAATGAATCAATTATTGTACAACATTTATCCACCGTTTGTCTATTCATTAACCAAAGAATGTTATTTGTTTTCGTGAAATTCATACCCTGGGTGGGGACGCGATTAATCTACGATAAAGCGGCGCGCGAATCTACAAATTTGTTACAGAGAAAAATCAGCATCTTAATTATAATAAAATAATATATTGCTATTTGATAGAATCGATAATAGGTATCACTGATAGGATACAACAGAAATATTGTGATATCTATTCGAGAAAAAAAATGTATAACATGATTTATCGTATCGTTCGAGCGATCGACTGGCTTGTTTCTGATAATATTTTTATATATTATCATGACAATTCATAGGCAACAAACGTTTGCCTATGTAATCCAAACTCTAAATGATATTTTCTATATTCTCTATATGTGCATATGAGATTAGAATGATGTCAGCTTAGCGTAAAGTCGTTGGAGAGGGACGAGGTATTATCTAGACGCAGTCTGCTTGCCAGTCTCAAATCTATCGTCGAACGTTGCGTATCGTTTCACGCTTGTGTCTCCACGAGAGTTTATTAATATTACGACGCGGGACGATTGTGAATTCCAATGTTATTTATTGTGCGCTTCTAAGAGTAACACGTGTTGATTACAAGACCGTTGAATACAAAAGCGTCCATTGATCCGAGCGTCAACAGTTAAAAATTTGAATTTTGAGCTTAACATTACGTTTCGCCGCGTCACCATACGCACTAGTCAATTGTATGTACTATTTATATATTTGAAAAGTCAATAATTTTCGTACGAAGACCAAATATTTTGATTTCTTATCAAATCTACTGCTAGTCAATAAATAGCAACGAGTCTTGAATTATTTATGTACATAGAGTGAATGGAATTTTCTGTTCTTTGATTCGTTCAAATTCAATGGTTGTTTTGACTATCGCAGATTTAATGGCGACATTTCAGTCTTTTGTTTAACGAACTTGAAAAGTTTATATTTAACGTCTGGCTTTGACCGTCCATGTCAATCAACGCTTTTCTCTGGACTAACTCTGTTTCAAACTCGACATTCTGTCCACTCGTTACTTAGAGTAACACGATCCTAAAGGTTGGCAGGTTAAATAATAATTTCCATAATCAAAATATCCCAATTTATCAATCCTTACTGCCCACGAGATAAATTCACCATACGCTAACAGTATTATCAATAAAATCGTTAACCACACACGCCGCCCTTAAAATCGACCACGGAATCGCATTGTAGAGTCAGTCTGAACAAAAATTTCAAGCACTTAGTAAAATCGATTGAACCAATCGAGCAGATGAATAGTAGTAACAATCCCCTAACAAATCAACAAAATCTACAAAAATTCTTCACAGCATTTTACAATAGAAAATTCCCTCAATAAAATTCAAACTCCCGATCAAAATTCTTCACCGGGTTGCAATATCTAATTACAAGTGTTTCTATATACGTAATCGCGACTTCTTGTCCGGCTGCGAGTATATTAATAGACAAAAGAAGTCTACGCTGACTAGGAGTGCGCGACTACGACCGCGAGAACGACAACTAAGACTACGACGAGGAGAACTGACAGTGGCGAGGGGGTTCCTGAAATAATCATCCACTCGTCTTTCATTTTTATTTTTCTTCGTTTTCTTCTTTCCTTCCTACAATTCTCGGTACACGGGGCTCTCAACGGCAATTTCCTCAAATCTTACGACGAACAACACTGCCCGTCGAATCTTCCCTCAACCGATACGAATGATTCTCCAAATTTGTTTAACGTTCTTTAATCCCCTGTTATCCGTGCATAAATATAAATGACACCACAAAGTCATTCTCAACGGTCAATTTAAGGATCGCTCGAAAAACAAACCATAAAACAACACAAGTACAAGTGGTCGAACACGTGTTTTCAAAACTTGGCACAGATATTCCTGCAATCGATGTACCGATCTGTAGTGCTAGAGTGAAGTGCAGTGAAGTGTACGCCGTGAGGAGAGAATAAAATAATTATTTCCTAAAATGGCAATGGATAGAACGATGTACGGCAAAGTCGAACCCGGATCAACTTATCAGCCTTATCGTATAACCATCAAAAATGGTTCACCGCCTGGCTGTAAGTTATATTAATTTTTTTTTTCTTCACGATCCAAATAATACCCAGTTTATACTGACTTACAGAGAACGAGTATCAATCAACACTGGTCGGCTAACTTGTATAATTATTCATGGTAATTGCGATAATCAGGATATATTAATACAGCATGTTCACGGGTTAAGAGTCAGTGATAGCTATAATTATTTTTATTCTCCCAAAACACTCATCCGTGTGCTAGTCACTTAATTATCGTCTTATTATTATTATTATTTTTTAATAACATTTCTTATTGGCAAACGCATTTGTTTCTCATTGGACTGTAATGTCTCTATACGAAGCATACGCTGTACTAGCTGTACGTCTTGCTCATTATTGTATTTATTAATTTCGTATACGAAATTTCTACGGTGCTTATGCTCGTCTCTATCAGGTTGATTAATGCATCGTTATCCGGTGCACCAATCCATGTGAATTATTAAAGTGTGTATTAAGTTTCTTTACGCGTTCAATGTGTATCGCTCAGAGCGTACCGGGTGCGTACATAATAATGTGACACGTGAAAGCTAGACAGATATATATATATATATATATATATATACATATATACACACACATATTTCTTCTCGCGACTTCCGGCATCGGTCACCAACTTTCCTTCAGGTTTCGTGGTTACGTTTCTACCGTTATGTTAATTATTCATAATTAGACGAACTAGCGATACCTTGGCTGTGAATGAGTTTGAGCAAAAATTTAATGCGGATTCTGACATATTCTTTTGTTTTATCGTTAGACTACATTGACGCTCGTTTAATCTCTTCTGCGTAAATGAAATAACTGATTTGCTCTTGATCCGTCGAATTTTTCATGATACGGGCGTCTCTTCAACGTTCGTTGCGTCAGCGATTTTATTACGCGTATCGCCTACAACCAGTTAGCCTTACGACTGTCCTATGTAAATGAGGATACATGTGGGATAAAATTAGCAGAGGTTCATTAGGTTTTGTATATCTGTGAGTGCTCACTTGTCGAATATGATATCAAGTTGTAGTTACGGGCAGATGCAGTTCTCTGGTTGTTAAGAAGATACGAGGAATTTCGTAATAGCTTGCGGCAGTTGGGCATGGTTGATTTGCGCCAATTATTTGACGCGACTGCAGAGTACAGAACGGGCGAATTAATAATTCACTATGTCGCCCACGAGTTATTACGTTGATGTTTTGATGGAGCGGACGGATATTGTATATAGGACATAAAATTTATGTAATAAGGCACGAAGCGGCCTTTACAAACGGTTAGCCATTTTCCATCGTTATTTTTTAAGGCGAGTTCGCGGACGCCTGTAAAATGACGACCTTATATGGAATCCCTTTGAAATAATTCCGATTGTCGTTGCGAAAGAGCCATGACTCAGGACTTATTACCGACACGTAGGCCTTGACACTAAACTTCTTCTCTATTTATATGGATTATAATATTTACCATTATTCTCGCAATTTCGATGTCACGTCGAATCGTGTACGTTGCCCATTGAAATAGATGCGGCAATTTGAATTCCCATGTCGCCAGTGACATCTGTTTGAGAATTTATAGTATCTCGTAAAAGAAACGACGTGCGATCAATCTTTGTCGACTTCTCTCTTTTTACCTATAATCAGTACAAGGATTCTGACTCGAAGTAACCCGTAAGAATAAAGTGATAACATAGAACAGTTTTTCAGTTACCGACCTCGTGCGTTCGTTTGCTCTACCTTGCCGACTGAGCCGTCGTATGGTTCAACGTATATCCGCTATGTATTACTGTGCGCTGTGTACTACGATACTAGTTCAACAGCTTTGTACCATAAAGAAAAACTGTGCACAATAAATTCTGGAAAAATTGTATACAATTGACAGGTCATGTCAAAAATATTTAAAAATGAGTTTTACCAAGTTTATCTGGCGCGACGCGTGTCATCCGACGTGCATAAAAATGACGTTTAGTGGGGACATTGATTAGACGAGTATGTCGTTTATATGCGTGTCACGTGCGACACAGGAGCTTGAATAATTTTTCGTTAATTTATCGCAACGCGAAATAAATGCGAACGAGAACGTATATAGGTATAACTTATTCGCGGTATTATTTCCATCTACAGCAACGGCATTAGGAGCCGGGATTGGAAGTCGATGACGTCATTGAAATCCACTCTCGTACAGTTTACAAGGAGAATCGCGTTCAGTCTCAGTCATTCATTGCTCTTTGCTAGCCAGTCTCTTCTTGGTTTACCCTTTTGCCGGTTTAAAGTTAGACGTCGAAGCTGCAAGTTCGATTCCAAGATTCCTAGAAACTTTCGTTTCTCTTTTTTTTCCCGCCGTGTCGAGACGTATAAACATTGGCCAGGCCAACTCTCGTTGAAGCTTCGCCAAGAAGACATTTACAACACTGCGGCATTGTACGTAAAAACTAGACTCGAATTCGGCCTGGATGAATTTGCTCAATATCTTTGTTTCTCCCGATGAAATCACTGGATTCCTAGTAACTTCGCAGGATACGGGAGTAAAGTACATTCAGTGTAACTCAGTGCGCGATTACGTGTATGCTTTCGTGTGACGAAAAGGAAGATTGCGTTTTTTTTTCTTCGTCTAGACGCGGAAGCATGGCTACCCACGAAATCTCGTCGGTTTCCGTTTCGCGAAAATATTCATCCTCCATTCTTTATTGAGTAACAAAGACTGTTATACGTGCGGTGGCCATTGTTCATTCAGTAACAGTTTATGCGAGTGGAAGTTGAATCACTCTGTGTCGCTTCAGTGAAAATTTCAAATACCGTGTCGTTCAAGTGATGCAGAATAATATATTGAAATATTGCACTTCTATTTCTATTGTCGTCTTCTACGGACACTCCACGCAACAGTATTCTTAGTTGACCTTGCTAATTACCTGGGACTTTGTTGTTTCATCTTCGTTACGCGATTTTGAATCGGGTTAAGGCGCTGTCACAAGTGAAGCAAACGGGACATACCAAAGAAATGACTGGTGAGTTTAAATATAGATAAGTGTTCATTTTCATGGCAATACTTTATGGAGGTGAAAAAAGTGAATGCTTTATGCATCGTAAGTAACATTTCATTGGAGTATTCTACAATTAAATGGTCGCATGACTTCCGTTGTACTACTAAACTGTATCCGTTACATGCATAGACGTCCATCTTGTTTACCTTGACGGGTAATCATTTGAAATAATAGTGTCTGCTCACTACCGGTATTTTAATTTCGATTTACTATGTGGAACGTAGGTGTAAGGTAATATTCGGTTTTTCATAAGTCGTAGGTTGATGCGTGGTCGTAACTAGCGCGCACATTAAATAGACACGAGATTCGAAAACGATTTGCGATCAGTTCGAGAAGGATCGTCGTGCTGGACGGTTTTTATTAATTCTCTCCTATCTCACCGATTTGATAACAATAACCATTGATAGCCTAACAAAACGTGTGTGCCGAGTGAAAAATAATACAAATATCAATATCAGACAGTGATTAGAAGTTTGAGAAAAACAAAAATTTTTTTTTCGTAACCCTTGATAATCGTAGTAAAACTTGGTTTTCGATAAATGTTCGGTTATTAAATAAATTTTCTATTTCTAATTCACCATAAGCAAATTTCAGTTATCCACTTTTATTTATATTTAATTCGGCCGGCACTTTCGTCTTAATTAAAAAATATTCGCAATTACTATCGCGTCGAGTGGGCTTTTCAGATTTCTCTCTTCAGTTTCCATATGAGGCTCGCTACGCTCAGTCACATCCTACGCAAATCGTTAATATCGCACAAGACGTGCCACGCCATTATTTAACAAGGAACTCAAACAGGAGATTCCCCCATAGTACAACGTTCTTGTAGAAAAGAAAAAAAATACACAATATATCAAACCAAGACCTATACTCTGTCTACAATAAGAAAGTCCGTTAAAAAAAATTCTGCATTCCCATCGTAACAATTAATATTGATTCTCAATACAGTCTCGGTAAAAAATAATATTAACTGCGTACAAACTATCCAATTTCATGCACGACCAGTCACTGGGAATTAAAATCGAAAAAACGTTTCACTCTGGTACCGGAACAGGAGCGTCACCCACTCAGTAACCGGAAGTGCATTCTGCAGCGTTGCAAATAAAAGCATCAGCATTGACTTGACAAAAGAAAAACTCAAGGCTACTTTTCACCCCGCCGTTACCGTCGGCTTTAACGCACGGGCGGGAATTTCAAAACTTTATATAGAACACCGTGTCTCTCGCTAGCCGTTAAACGGAATCTATTCATCAAGCAGAACTTAGCCAATATCGATTGTTTATCGGAAGTGGCACGAAAGCCGGTAATACTCAGGAAATTAGTACGAGCAAGGTATTCGACCTTATACTGGTTTGTATAGCCGGTAGTAGGTCGTAGGTGGGACTTGGTTATTTTTGGGGCGTGCTGTCGGCGTAACTAGGTGAAAAAGCTCGACGGCACTCTGACGAGTGTATGTATATATGTATATATAAAATGTATATATCTACAATGATATATAGTTACATACTATATATATATATATATATATATATATATATATACACATCTGGCTCTATCTCTGTGTCCGAAACTAGTTTTACACGGAGGTTTGGCTTTGTATGCCAGAGACGAAACGTGCTAGAGAACCTTCGGCAACCTTCGACGCGAATTCACGTAACACAGTTTCGTCTAGGTGCATCACTTTTCTGCGGTGTCTCTTGATCTTCTCTCAATTTGCTTTTCGCCTATATTTATATTGTGTATCAATACTTAGGTGTGGATAACGTGTTGTTACGTCATATGAGTATCGGTGGAAGTGAGCTTGTTAAATAACGGAAGTGCCTTGAGTGCGAGCATCGTTGACGAGTGAATGAAGTTTTTTTTGGATTTTTTTAACAAACAAATTTTCTTCGGCGATTTCTTTTTAACGATCATTGGGATTAGTGATTTTTTTTTAAATATTTTAAAGATTCGAGGTTTTAACTAGTCTTTCGCTTGCTACCCGTTTTCACGGGGATTTACGATTTATTTTTATCCGGACCACTTACTCTATAACCCGCAGCTGGCGCCAGTGCTGTAATAAATATAGTTGGGGTAATTTTCTGGGAATTTTTGTTTTTACCTATGCACATATAAATTTTTTTTTTTTTTAGTGGGTGTAGACTAAAAGTCATACTGAAGTCATAAGTCGCTGTGAATTTTCGTGAAATTTCCTAGTGAGTGACTAATAAATTTTTTTGATTTAACATCAAAAAGTTTATTTTAATTAAGGATTATTAAAATGGCTACGTTAATGAGACCCATGTCGCCTATTACACCGGTACGCTTGGCCACCATCGAGCGGCACGCTCGATGGGAACGACACATTAGTAAGTGAAAAATGAATAAAAAAAATAACGTGAATTAACCTTAATTAACTAAGTCACTGATTGCGTTAATATGTAATTCGAATTTAAAGAAAACAAAAAGAAAGTGAAAAAATCAATATTTTCGTCAAGCCATCCCCGCTATTAAAATTGCGCAAGGCCTGTTTACACCCGGATCACTTTCCGATATCGAGGTTTACGTCGCGAGATGATTCAGACGCGTAAAATAGAGTCGGGCTCGTTGCCAGGGTTAAGCCCCATTCATACTACGCCGGCACTACGGAATCCCACGACGGCTCCGACCCTACGCGACTGCATCGCCCAAGATGCATTGCGCGTTCTACTGGCCCAGAATGCAACGGAAAATGATAACAGTCGCATCCTCTTCGCGCAGTCATTTCTACGAATTTACAACTGGATAATCCAATCGTGCAGCATCTCTTTGGTCCAGGATGAAATTTCAAGCGTTCAAGAGACGCGAAACGCTCTGTCAATGTTTTGACTGGGCCTTAATCCTCTTATCTATACGTCCGACGGTAAAAGGAAAAATTGTCAGACTTAAGTCATTCTCACGTGTTATCATTATGCTGGAAATAAATTCCACTTAGGTGTGTTCGATCTGTTGCCAATTTCGGACCGATCCTTATGTTTCGTTGGGTATACAAATACATTATTAACCTGATATTTATTCCTTCCAATGCTTGTCTAGGCGAATTCCGGGCTGCGTGCGAGTTCTGAAAAGTATCGGGACTTGCCGGTAACTGTGCACGGGGCCTTAGAGGCCCCTAATACGACCCGTACGATTCGCCGGAGTCCGATAGCGTGGAATCTCCCTCCACCTTCGTCTCCTTCTCGTGACTAAACCTTCTTACTCTTCTTCTACATACTGAAACCTCCAGCAGGACAGTGCACCGTCGTCTCAGCCGGCAATCGGTTCTGCGCTGCAGTATACATATAATACCAAATATTTAATCAGGTCTATTCCGGTTGTATTCATACGTATCGTTATGCCTTATCCACAGTGTGCATCGATCGCGTGACGCGTCTTATCCTCGGCGTTGTCCCATATCGATTGTTTACGTTTTTGAGGAATTCACGTGGAATTAAGTATTTCTTCGAAGTTCAGTGAAGTGCAGCTGTGTACGTTTTGCGATGGAAAAGTTTTTTGAGATACACGAATCCGATAGAACCGGAAGTAGGGATCTTCTGAGTCTTGGTGAGAATTTTGTATCTTCGTTTTCAATATCTTTTTTTTTGTAGTATGCTCGATTAGGATTTAGTCTGGATGTCATTTGATTCTTCGTTAAATTCAATGCAGCCTTTGTTATGTCCTTGGAGACAGGGACGAGGTCGCCGCTGGAATGTAAACCGGCTCTTCCGAGAAAGTCCTCACAGTTTAATTGTGAGCAGCCTTTACGACTGAAAAGTACTTGCCGTTTATTAGCTACGCGTCGCCGTGTCGTTTCTTATGGGATTAAAATTATCCTGGTTAATCTTCTTGTGTTTGGCGTTTATTATTAGATTATTATTGCACACAGACGCCTTTCAGTTAACGCTACGTGCTTGGGCAATTGAAAATTTAAGGTTCGAGATGTCTGCTTTTTGTTTTGACTTATTAGTGATTCTTCACCATTATTCGCTCCGATTATGAGCGTTCATTTTTAGAATCGTGACGGCACGCTGATCCAGACGCGCAACTTACAGATAATAACAAGGGAGTCATTCTGTGTACCTAGACTTGCTTCAGATTCCAGACTGCAGTGTATTTATAAAAATTTAGAGGTTAGGGTTCAGGCGCGTTAGCGGCGTATACGCTGGAAATGATATTTTTCACAGGAAATCTATGACGCACTGGATTGTCTGATGGAGAATTAACATTTTTTTAATAACTAATATTTTTAATTCTTTTTTGCAGACGCGCTACTTGCCGATCTGCAGAATACGGTTTCTCCGGAGGGAAATCATGTTGGCAGCAATGCAACGCCCGGTTATGGTTCTCTGAATGGTACTCGGACACATTCTACTGGGTACAGAGGCTACGATAACCGGACGTCTCCTTTGCCATCACAGTCGGTAAGTAATGCACGGAGAATATATATATATATATATATATATATATATATATATATATTCTTTAGATAATTAGAACGACAGTGATAAGAGAGAATAAAAATTTAAGACAAGCATTTGTTCACAGTGACACAATTTATCACTGTTAATTGTTTGTGCTATTGTTTAGATCAAGTGAATGCATTAAAATGGTTAAATCTAGTGACGGTTTACGATTGTTTGCAAATTAGCGTAAAAGCACGGCATTCCTGAGAATTGAGAGAAAATAAGGGAAACTTGTTTTTCTACGAGAAAGTACAGGAGTGCAGCTGAAAGGATATGCCTGTGGTAGGAAATGTTGGCTGAGAAACTTTAAAAGCTGTTGTGATCTAATTTAAGAGTTAACGAAGCTCAATGAAAGGATTTGTGTCATCGACGAACTTGGCCATCGTGGATATACACATGTATATCAGGGTTATCCAGCTGGAACGCAGTATGTCAAGCTTATCGGTATATTTGGAAATTCTTTATATATCCAGAATATTATAATCGTTTTGAAAGAACTTTGGTAAAAAAATTTCTCGAAGGGACTATTTTAAACTTGGCAATTGTATTTGGTTTGTAAGTAATGTGATGTAGGTATGTTGAATTCGTTATATTGCGGAATTAAGTAACTAATTTATGAAAATTTCGTTGGTTTTGGCCATGCAGTTGTGTAAATTGGCTGTGCTCGGTAGATAAATGGTAATATTCTAAAATAGATATGCCGTGCGATGCTTTATTTAATCATAGCACTGTAGGTATTTAAATCGCAAGCGAAAGCCCGCGTGTTGTTCCTAGTACCCTTATACAAATTTTAATGCGTACGACGTACACGAAATATCTAGAATCCACATTAGACACCATCTGTAGGAATATCATTGAAACTACTCGAGCCTGATACACGCATGTAAAATTCATGCCATGTTTCTGCCGAGTAGTTTCATCTATTCTCGAACAGATGGCGACACGAGCGCTAAGCTCAGCGGAAGTCTTCTTTGACGACCTTTCTCATTTTATATATGCAGCTCAAAATAGCGTACAAGGATCTTCGGATAATAAGAAGAAATAAGCTTTACCGACGAACAGTCGGTGTTTGTCCTCGAGTCTTTTTATTAGTCAGAAATATAAATTATATTTTGTCATTACGTCGTTTAGACGTACGTTCAATTGCGTTATCCACCGATGCTAACGAATATTACAGACGTGAGCATGGCCCATGCTTGCACGGGTGTCGAATTTCATGAGGCGTGTCTAAAATACTTAAAAGTTCTATGCGGTACGATTAAACAAAGAAAGAGAAGCCGCAAGCATTAATCAAAACGTTCTTTGTCCTGTGGTTTAATCATTGTTTTCAAATTTCTCGTTGGACATTTCAACGACACGAAGCAGACCTTAGGTCACGTCAAGTTGCAGAAACAAGGCATGAAAAACTTCTAACCTCGCATCTGTTGTTTTTCCCTGTGCTCTATCGATTTCCGTTACGTACATACGTTATTTAAAAGTACATATATTATTTAAAGGACAGAATTCGATCTACCTTCCTCGACATTGTAAACTTCTACACAGAATCTATACAAAATACTTCTTCGGTCGAAGCCAGTTCAAACACCACTGTTGACTTTGGGAAAACCAGCCTTTAGTCTAATCCTCTCGTTGAGGATTAGACTGAAAGTCAAAGCAACCTTCGAAGATGCTTAACCACGTAATAAACGTCATTGTCGTACTCAGTGATTGTTTATTCCTTCACGTCAGATATGTTTAACACTCGCCTGAGGCGAATGTCGTCTATCGGCCGTTGTCTACGTGACTCATCGATCTGACCTTAATTTTAATGACTACTTCCATTGACGCCCATAGGTGTGTTAAAAATTTTCTCAAAGATTCTTTCATTGATTTTCTAAAATTATGCATCCCACATTTAATCGTACGCGTTTACATCGTCAGATATATTCATAACGTACAACGTTCCATTTGACTAGCGCAGTTAGTCAGTTCGTAGTTTGAATTTTTCAAGAGGCGTTCTCACGAAAGAGTTCGCTGATATCGTAAAGATCGTGCAGCCTGTAGGAAGTTGCGTGGACCGGGCTCCGTTCTATAATTAGAGGTTATTATGCCTATAAATAAAGAGACGCCGGAATCACCTCGAAAACAAGCCGTTTCTTCCACCGTCGAAGAGACCCTTTCGATGACGATTCCAGACACAGCCGACGTGCCCTTCTCCTTCTGTCCATGTTACCAGCAGTCGAGCTAGACCTAGAAGAGGATCGCGAGTTAATAATTTTGACAAGTTAGCACGTAGGACACGGAAAGAAAAATTATTTTATAAAATATTTTTATAGATATTAAATCAATCTTTTTTATATGATTATCAGACAATCTTTTACGTAGACGTTGGGCTCTTGCTTATTTTTTGTAATCTCGTTAGACACGGTTTTAGCTTTTCGCAGCACCGCGCGAAAGGGCCTGCTGTATATTCACGTGACTGTGACGGAAACAAGGTGGTTCGCCGTGCTAAAAATAATACTCAGGAACCTGAATGTGTTGCCTCTGCGCAAAATTTCAGCTTCTCGCGAACATTGTGCCTGGCTGTATTTCACTTTCGGACACTGGCCCTGTTTCGTCTTTCTCGAAAGAATCGGAACGCATGTATTATTGACAGTTGGCCAGACGAGATACTTCGCTGGCGTAAACAGACAACGCAACATCGTTCGCTCGAATGAAACATTGAGGCTTTATTCATTCTTCGCACGAGGGGGGAAAAAACACGTGTCTCTAATCTGGTTACTGAGTACAGTAAGTTCCCTCAGTACTGGCACTCTTGAAACTTTAAAAGGAAAAACTTAATGTCGTTGAAAACTTTCGTTCGGATTAAACGTTTGAAATGGATCGATGACGTTTACAGGTACAGTACAATGTAAAAGTTATTGTGAACCTTGAAACGCAAGGCAACTTATACTGTTTATGGATCTTTTTTAATAGCTGGACTCTGATGAAATTCATTAATCGGTACTCCGTACCATGTGTGTAGCACGAGTATGTATATGGTAATACGATTTCTTCATAATATTGATAGATTCCTGCATCGGTACACAGGGAAACGTGGGATAGTGAAAAGTACGTATGAATCTCGTTGCTTTAACGTTAAAAGCTCAAAGCAAACCTCGCCGATATGTCTCGCTGACATGTTTCTTCTGTCGGTTTGCTGTTTCGGTTATTTCTGGACGGACAACTCAGCAACCCAGTTTCCATCGACCGGATGTACCGTTATGCCATTTTATCGTCTAAAAATTTATGATCTCGGCAGTATCGACTGACGGAATTAGTAGCACCAGGATAGGAAATTAAAGATGATGAGAAAAATAATAAGAGCAGACAGGATAAGTTCGTACCGTTCTACCACGGCATCCGGCATCAGGTTGAAATTGAGTCAAGTTCATTTTTCATAGAAGAAAAAAAGTGAGAAATTTAAACTATTTTCAAGATGAAAAATTACCCTAGCCTGAAACTTATAGATTGATTAATTTTTTATATTAATTTTTTTTTTTCATGAATTCTCATCAACGATTCTCTACCTGTCTTCGTTCTACTTCCGGCTAATTGATTGGGGATGCTTTGACTGGCTCAAAGTTACTCGTTGACGTATCCTGATTATTTTGTTCACTTAGCAAGGAAATCAGTGTTAAACATTCCTTTCAACGAGCTCCTATTCATTGAGGAGTTGAAGAGGTTCCAAAACGTGCCGAGAATTATTCAAAGCTGGGAACGCGTGCCGCTTGTCTTGGTAGAAGATTGCGCATCGTCCTGACATCACGCTTTGGAATAATGCTGAACTATTTGGGGAGGCTGGCACGTTGCCCTTTTTACGTGAATCGCACAAAAAAAAAGAGTCTTAGGGGACTGTCTCCTCCTGTAGGTCCCCTTTAGAAATAGTTTAATGAAGTAAAACAAGATCTTAATCGAGCTGCGGCATTCGTACTGTCAATATTTTATTTAAATTTTTTATTTTTCTATTTGCAGCCAACCTATCAAAATCGAGAAGCCATGGAGGAGACTATCGCCAAGACTGGAGCAAGTCCTTACGGTCAGACTGGACCTGGTGGAAAAATGCCATCCTTGAACAACAACCTCTCCGAGCTGGATACTCTTCTGCAGGATCTCAGCAATGCGCACTACAACTCTCATTACCAAGACAGAGGTCCTTCAAGGATTATACATATATTAGTGTTATACGTTTTATTTAGTGTTTAATTAGACGTTCAATTTTACTTGGGTAAGCTTAGAATGAATGAGAGAAGGAAGATGCGTAGACGTATCAATTTTCACTGATTCGAGCATCGTGCTTTTTTTTTAAGTCTGGAGTATCAATCGGTTATCCGTAAAATTGGCTGTTTGCCATTCTTCCTCAGTGAAACCGCGTTGCTATTAATAACCGATGTTATAAAAGATAGTAATCAGGTGGCGGTTCTTTATCGACCTATTTTCGGTCTCCTTTGCCTCCTTCGACCTTCTTCTACCTCCTCTTCGACTTTATTGAATCCTGGCAGCTTCGAACGCCAATTTGGAGGATCACCAAATTTCGATACACAATTTCCTATTTGCGTTCTGTTACCACTTTTGTTTTGTAAACCGCAAGTTCCGGGAAACTTAAATCTGTAATTTCTGGTCTTTCGCTACCGAGAAATTGGACTTTATCAGGACCCCGCGTCATCTTTGTCACAGGATTTCTTAAAAAGGAGACCGTGGATGTGGCTAAAGCTTTGACCACTAAATGTTCCTTTATGATACATTAGCTTCAAATCGCTGTCTTGTAGTAAATTAATATAAATATTTATATTAATTTATTCCTATTACTGCAATACTGGAAGAATATTTTTTAATTATATCACTGTATTATTTATTTAAAAATATAACTAACGGTAGATTCATCAAAGTTATGCCAAAACAAGACTCTCTTCTATGGGGCAGATCTTTTCTCTAATAGGGAATGCGTCATAGTAGTTGAACGATTTTATAATTAAAATTAATTCTTTTCTCTTAAAAACAAATGCTTATGTATTACAGATCGAACTTCCACCGGCGCACTTAATGGGGGCGCAATCAGTCCTATGCTACGTTCACCAAGTAGTTTGTCAGCCTCAAGACCCACTGTTGATTCTCTCCTAGAGGAACTGAGTACCGCAGTTCCAACCGGGTAAGAATCGAAAGAATATTTTCTTAGGTCCAAGCAATGGGAGACTTCAGTGAGATTCTGAAAGAAGAACGTAGAGCCTCGCGACGGTGAATCAGCCGAGCCAATGATAAATCAATGATGTTCCTCTTTCAGAGATTACAACCCCGACGGAAGAGTGAAGGTAACCATCCAGGAGACTTCAACGGAAGTCCAACCCGTGTACGAAAGTTATCCATCCTCACAAACTGGATCTCTTAATAGAGGCTACGCGAACGGTCATGCAGCTAGCAACGCTACCAAGGAGTTAGACGACCTTATGGCTTCGCTGTCAGAGTTCAAGGTAAGTTCTTTATTTATTATTAAAATAAAAAAGAAGGTAATGAGACACGTCTTGAGGATTATTAGGAAAAGAATTATACAATGGAGGATCTCTATATGGTACGAGCATCCTGTGATATTTCTACAGTGATGTCACTAAGAGGTCCCCCTCGACCATTGTGGATCAGGATTCCAACTGCGTGAGCGTAGCTGCCATTGTTCTGCCGTTATCAGTCCTCTTCGTCGATGGATACTATAAAAATATTAAAGATAGAAGATTTCAGTCGAAGATAATCGAAGATGGTACCGCCGATCTTCCTATCGATCCCCGTAGATTTCCGTAGAGTCTCCGGGTTTCCGTGGCTCTGCCCATTCTTGGCTGGCCAGGTTACCGAAATAGCTGATGCTAGCTAGCGAGTGCGAAGTGGGGAAATAAAGAGCGGGGAGCCAGAGAAGCCACGGTCCCAACGAAGCTTCGGCCAGTCTGCAAGCTCTTCGGGAACGATCAACATCTCCTCTGGTCTCTGGTTTTTTTCATCTCACAAACGAATTCGCGTTCGACCCACATACGCGCGTCTATTAATAAAATATATCTCGCCCACGCGTCTCTCTCTCTCTCTTTCTCTCTTGTTCTCTCACTCATTCGTCTCTTTGACTATCCGACAATCACTCAAGTTCCGTACTTTAAGATCCGTCACTATCCTACAATAATCGATAGGTTTACTTCACGACGATCGATACAGGCTTTGCCTATTATCTCTCTCGACACCTTCAGTCACGGCCATGAAATTTTATTACCATTTTGTATCACTTTATTAATGGGTATCGTCGTATTTTTAAGGGCTCTATTAAATCCATCAATAGGACTCTAATATAAACTTTTGATTGATGATCAATAAAATTGCCTAAAGTTTTACTTTTTAATTAACACGGTCCATCTCATCCGTAGGGAGTGTCGAGATGATTCCTTCGCTTGGAACTGTTTTATATAATAATTTCTCTGGATACTTTGATCTGTTGATTTTATTGATTTGTACTTACAGGCCTTTTCATCGTACACACTACTGGGGATGGCTTAACGTTACCTTGGGGTTTCAGATTAATGGTAGTACCCATCAACATCAAACGGTGACTGACTCCCCGTACGCGAAGCCGAACAAGGCCACGAAGAGTTCACCCCAGCCCGAGACTCACACCAGGATTCACATAAGCGAAAGTCACACGACTCATTATTATCAACCGCAGCAAGGAGAGAGTCATCTCGCGCAGCCTGCGACTCAAGTCAAACAGAATCAGTTGGATTCTATGCTAGGGAACCTGCAGGCAGACATGAGCCGCCAAGGAGTTAACACTACGCAGAAGGGCTGCTGCAGCGCCTGTGAGAAACCAATCGTCGGACAGGTGCTTATTTGTTCAACGAATCATTGTCCAGGTGTCACATTGGCTACTGGGAGGAAAAAAATTGACACAGGATACCAAGCGTTTGTGTTCTATGGATATTACATTTTTTTTTGGATCTACAGGTTATCACGGCTCTGGGTAAAACATGGCATCCCGAGCACTTTACCTGCACTCACTGCAACCAGGAACTTGGTACTCGCAACTTCTTCGAGCGCGAGGGTCATCCTTACTGCGAGCCGGACTATCATAATCTGTTCTCGCCGCGCTGCGCATACTGCAACGGTCCCATTTTGGACGTAAGGGACACACAGATGACTCTTCTTAGATACACTGTATGCCTTTATATTGAAATTTTCTTCTAGAAATGCGTCACTGCTCTGGAGAAGACCTGGCACACGGAGCACTTCTTCTGCGCTCAATGCGGAAAGCAATTCGGAGAGGATGGCTTTCATGAGCGCGATGGGAAGCCTTATTGTCGCGAGGATTACTTCGACATGTTTGCTCCCAAGTGCGGTGGCTGCAATCGCGCCATTATGGAAAATTACATCTCGGCCCTGAACAGCCAGTGGCATCCGGATTGCTTCGTTTGCAGGGTAGGCACTTGTTTATGTGTATATTGAGACAGAGGAGAGAAGTGATTTTCTTACAGGACACCTGGAGAATCCGCGAGAGTATCTGCGCGGAGTCATACGTTAACGAGCTCAGCTCACAGAATATTTTCAGCCTTCAGAGTCCTTATTGCCAGCGCCTAGGTCTTCTGCTCAAGAGAATATGCTTGCAGGACTGCAAGAAACCGGTTTCCGGAAAATCCTTCTACGCCATGGAGGGTAAACCTGTGTGCCCCAAGTGCGTTGGCGTGGACGACGATGAGGAGGAAGAGGAAGAGGAGGCTTAAGAGGAAAATCTTCAGGGGGCAAACAAAAGCATCGTCTGCGCGTGTGACCCCCTATGCCCCTTGAACTTCGACATGCGAAGTTCGGTCCCCCAGTAGATAAAAGCAAAGAGATGTCAATAACGCATAACCGTAGACGATGCTTTTTTACTTCGTGCCACCATTTTCTTGGTGATCACGAAAACGCGTCACTCGTTCCAGATTTCAATGGCTTTTCAGCGTCGATCAATTCCGCCTTGTCCTCACCTTGTCTACCACACGTACGAGCGCACGATCATGGAAAGTTAAAGGAACACTAAACACACACGAACCACACGAATCGAGATCCGACTGTCAGCTTCCCTCCCAGCCTTCAAGTTAAGTCGAGTCGATCGTCCTAAGGAATTTCAGCGACGCGTTTAAAGCTTTATATACAAAAAAAATTGTACTAAAAATTTTTAAGAAACAGGACACTCGATTACTAGGGTGTCCTCTTTTGTCTTTTCTCTGTAGGCGAAGCGAGATCACTCGTCTAATATTACTATTGTTTGTATTGTAAAGAGCTAGAAATAAATGGTGGAGAAAAAACAACAACAAAAACAACAACCACAAACACACACTGACTCTGGCCCAGGACTCTGGATCTAGTTGACTATTCGTTAACCATGGTCAGGGTCGTGTGTTCGGTACTTAAACCGTGGCCTGAACTCGATTCGTGTCGGTGAAGTCATTAGGTTCCTTTTTTTTTCTTGCTTACTTTAGATTCAGGTTGAGGTCGTGTATTCCTATCGTTACTCGAGTATTCTTTCTTTTTTTTATTAGGAGTTTTAATTGACTTACGAGCATTCCTACAAGTTGCTTCGCGTTCCTGCCAATTGATTCTATCTGTACAGTTCATAGAATTGGTGCTCTGGTAGAGTTTTGGAAATTTTATACCATGTTAAGTCTATCGAATAATAGCACGTGAACACTGTTGTTTTCTGGACCGGGATTAACGTAATTTTATACGTCGTTATTGATAGGCTGATTTGAATTTGAGTACAGAAAATCTTTGGTTTAAAAATTCATGTTGGCTCTATTTTTATCAGACAATTCGATGGAATATTCCATCCGTTATTGCACTGTGATGGAAAAACACATTAGACTAGTATACGAACTTGACTTACATTATAAAAGTGTTTGTTCGGAGAGTCTAAATAAGTTGGCAATGACAGTGGATAGACTTATCGGTACGATGCTAAAATTACTTTAAGCAGCAATGTCGCTTTAATTAGCTTGTGCATTCGCAACGAGGTAATTAGCCTGTGACAGGTCGTAGACAGTTTGTAGTAAATTTTGAAACTGTTCCAAGAAAACCATGTCGTTAATTTGCCTTTAAATAGTATAAACCCATAAGAGTGTTATTATGGTCATAGAACTCTAGAAGTTTTTTTTTTTAAAAGAAAATAGTCAATAATCTATGCATTGGCAACATAATAATTTGCATGAAATATATTTATGTAAAAGCCACTATCAACTTTTTGTGTAGGACTGCAGACAGAAATTCCAAGGAGGCTCCTTCTTCGATCATGAAGGACTGCCTTATTGTGAGACACATTATCATGCGAAGAGAGGATCCTTATGTGCAGGATGTCATAAGCCTATTACTGGTGTGTGAAAAAAAATCAATTAACATCACTCTTGTAATTATTTTTAATATTGTATTTATTTTCAGGTCGCTGCATCACGGCCATGTTTCGTAAATTCCATCCGGAACACTTTGTCTGTGCCTTTTGTTTAAAACAATTGAATAAGGGCACTTTTAAGGAACAGAATGACAAGCCTTACTGTCATGGCTGCTTTGATAAACTCTTCGGATAAAGGACATTTTAATGGTACTCTAACAGTGCTATAAGGAGAAACTGGTTGTTTCAATGCCCATTGATAACATTAAAGGAAGAGGAGGGCTGACGCGTATCATTATTACTTCATTATTATAGCAAGGGGAATGTAGACCATTGAATTTTATTGAAAATTCACAAAGAAGTATCTTTTGGAAATGCTTCCGGATGATTTTGTGGGTCAATTAATTAGAATTTCAGGAGTCAGTTTAATAAGAAATCTAAAAAATGTTTAGGATATCCAGGGAATCTTAGAGTGTACGGATAACAAAGTAATACCTTAAGATAGGTTTTAACTTTAATAAAAGAAACAACATAAAATTTATGTATTAACAGTTTACTCGAAAAATTGGAATCAACTGCTTGCCAGAGAAAAAAATTTTTTTCATTAAAGACGGGAGCTTATTGTACCTTTTTGATACTAATTAATTGACCGGTACTAAATAGTTAATTTGAGATTGTTGATCCTGTCCTTTATGTGTTTGTTACATTTGTCAGATATTTATGTACAATTAAAGGTAGATCTATGCGGCTTAATTAATTAAATAATTATTCCCCTTATTTGAACTGCGTGCCCCGTGAAACTTAACGTTTGAACTTTTCATCGTGTCTCTTAAATTGATTTTGTACTCGCTTTTGTGGTTCTTTACCGTAATTTTAAGCTATTATCAAGTAATGGAGCGCTACTCTAATTCGTTTCCCACTTTTATTTTGGTTAAAGCTCGGCATACCAATTAATAATTAGGTAAAGTAATTAATAAAAAAGAAATCCATATGAAATATGTTAACGCACCTTTAAATAGTAGAGGATAATTCATGAAAATCCCAATTTTATACGATTACTTGCCATTCGATGGAATATGCTGACTTTAATAATGATTATTCAAATATCTTAATGATCCTATCGGGTTAATATTAATGAAGAAGTCAATGAATTTATTTAGTTCATTGCTGGTTTATTCAAACGAGTCCGTACACAGTTCCGTGAAAAACGACTAATAAATATTGTATTTACAAAATTTTGCGATACACGTAGAATCTTAAGAATACAAAATTATTTGTTGACGAAAAAAGGGAAATAGAGTGATTATGGAATAATTATAAAAATAAATATACAATATTTCAAGGAACCTTATCGAAATGTATCCATCCGACTCTTTCGACGTACTGTAACCTTGCTTCAGGTATCAGTATATAAAAAAATTCAGAGGAACACATGCCCTACCTTGTTCCTTTTACTTATAGTCATGCAATCAAATGTAACTATCTACAATAACTTTTAAGTACACATTGGTGAGTTTCGATTGGGCCTGATTTGATTTTCAAGGTAATTTTTTTGTATCATTTTTCATTTAGTTTTTGAGGAGTTAATAGATGCATTAAATAATAGAGGTATATTAGCAATATATCACAGACGAGAATCCGAATGCAGAAGCTACACAGCGCAGATACTGTCGATAATATTAATTATTATTATTATCGCCACTATCAGCGCACTTATCTCAGGCTAGACTTGGAAAAAGTTCTGAGAAGCTTTCGTGCCATAATTCTGTAAGCCCTGGAGCTTCTGGGCTGGGCGCTTCGTGAGACTCATAGCCGCAATCTGACAGACCACAGTCCATTTTTCTAGCAAGTCCTGTATCCTCCGACTTGACAGATTGCGGTGACATGGTGTACTCAGTATACGTGTCAGGTGACAGATGAACTTTGGATTCTAAGCATTCGTCCGCAATGGTTTCCTCTGTTATGATTTCTTCATGGAGACCTACATCCTCCTCGTCGGTACATATTATTGTGATGCAATTGGTAGCTTCGTCATAACTGCCGTATATCGTGTCCGGACTCTCTTGTTTAACCTTAACTGGAACGAATGGTTCAGTGGAGATTAGCACACTGGAACCGGTGAACTCGCCCGCGACTCCATCGGTTCCATTGGCTTCCACATCTTCTGATGTCGTCCCCACCATTCCTGACGTATCGTCACGTTTGGTGCTGGTATCTTCCGCGAGCGGAGCCTGGTGAAAGGAGTTATGCGATTAGTTGAGAAGAGACTAAGCTCGCTGTGTTAAGTTTATAGTCAAATTTAGGCGTGGATGAATATTTTCTGAGACAATTGATCATTGTTATTGAATTACTTTAAGGATTTTTTGTTCTGAACATCCTGAGATAATTGTTCATCCATTCCTAAATGTCTTTCTTTAAAACTGCTATTTTTGCAACTGTTTTTTTTGTAACTTATGATCCACTAAGTATGTTTACTATTAGACTCACTTCGTCGTTTGATCTAGGAGTATTTGCTTCCACTTCAGCGGTAACTTCTCGCAGAAGACTTTCGGCAAGCTCCTCAAGTCGGTCGATGTAATCGTCTCCTTGGAGTTCAGCAAAGAGTTCTTCGAGAGGAGGTAGAGGGTTAGGATCCTCAGGAGAGCGCTGGCTGTTGGTGTCAAGCTTCCTATCGCTGACAGCTTTGCCAGGCTCTGTGCCGGCTGTGCTACCCCACCCTGCGGCAGAGGGTTTCTGGGGGATTCTGCTGATCCCGATGTAGGTGTAGCACAGCCGACACGAGCCTGACATGCTGAACAGATTGGTTGCTCGACTTCAGAACTTTTGTCTCTCCTAAGTTTTCTGTTCTCTACCATTAAACTTTCATTGGTGCTCCTCAATAGTGAACATTCTCTCGACAACTGTTCATTTTGTTCTTGAAGTATTCTTACTGACTCTTCCAATTCATCTAGTTTTGCTTTCTTACGGTCACGTGATGTTTGTGCAGCGACTCTATTCTTCAACTTCCTGTAAGCAACATCAAGTTGAACTATTAATTAACAATTATTATTTGACCAAAATAAAAATAGTCATTCAGTATTGACTTAAATACAAGTAATCATCAACTACATAATGTCGTGGAACAGATCATTTACGCATGGTAAAGTAATTGAGAAATATTTTCAAACAAAAGTTTAATACAAATTTGGAGCAGAGTTAATGACAGAGTCTGAACTAACTTTCTCTGTAACTTCTCTTCCCAGGTCAGGTGGTCCAGTCGTCGTTTCTTTCCACGAAGACAAACATCACTCTTGAAGAGCGAAGAGTCCGTGGAATCTTCGTCCATATGTTGTTGAACATTCCTGATGTCCATTTTGGTCTTATCTGCCAGTATCGACGTGGTAAAGTTCAACTTTGGATTAACGCTCTTCGCTAGCCCTTTGGGCAAAGTAATTATAACACTTTTCAAGCCGCTCATGCTCGGCCATGAAAATTATCTTCTGTTTCAAAATAATCCAAGTGCCACGTACAAACACCTCAATTTTCTGATGTCAACTGAACTGAACCACCGGTGTATATCACTCATAGGACGCCTACCGACTGATGCAACTCCCACAAGCTGATGAAACTCGGAAGTTCAGCTACTCAACCATCCCTGATAGAATATACTAGAACATAAAGAAAGCATTTCATTGGTCAGATAGGTCGTGACACGTATGTGGTTTCACCGGATTGGTTAAATTTTAGGTCCTTTCTATGACGTCAACGGCCGAAAATATTGTGACGTTTAAGAGTCGAAGCAAGTAGGAAATACTCCAAAACGGGATATTATGATACGTATATACGTACCCATCATTATAAATGCAAATTAACAATGAATAGGTCTATTTAACGGAGGCTCTGCTGTAAATACGTAATACTGTATTATTGCGTTGAAAGATTTAAAAGAATAACGTCATTCAGGATGAATATCGCTTCAACGATATTTATTCTGTACATTTTTCCTGTTGCCGGTTTCAGCTTGATAAAAACTGAAATGCTGTGTATGCTATCGGTTTTTTATGAGTCAACGTTGCTGTATCTCATACTTTCTCAGTGTCGCTTCTACGAATGTTTACATAAAAACAGACGCGCGTAGGTTGCGTTCGTGGAATTTTTACGGTACGAAACACAGAGGGTATCATGAAATATTTTGGTTATATATTTTTTAAGAATTGAAAAATCATTTTATTTTATTCGTTGAGTTTCCCTATGTTCTTGAAAAGCACGTATTCAGACACAATCTTATCTGATGAAACGTCTCATTGTGAATATTGCGATAAGCCTGTGTGGGGGCTAGAAAATGATATGAAGTCAGTTACTCATGTATTCTTGAGTTTCTCAGCTTGACGGCGGTAACAATTAATTTCTTATAGAATTACATTGTCAAATTACTAGATCACTCGTGTACTTGTTGTTTCATCATTGTATCGTTATGATAATTAGTGACTGAGTTTTATTACCGTCAGATGTGCCTGTTGAGAAAATTCAAATCCAGTCATGACAGTTAACCTATAATCTGTACAATATAATCTAAACAGATACGTCCTTCGGGCAATTTCGCCACTTGAACATGGCTTGTGAAGCTTGTGCTACAAAATTTACGCTATTTAAGAGAAAAGTGAGTCCTTACTCTGTTGCTCCTTTTTATTTTTTTAACCATATAACTAACAATATCTATTCTTTATTTATGATATACTGTATTCGGGATGGTATATGCCTTGTAGCTTTTAAGACTTCTTGTTATTTTTAGAAACAATGTATGGAATGTTTACGATTCTTCTGCACCAACTGTGTTGTTCGACGAGTAGACCGATTACTGAGTTGTGACAATTGTCGTACTTTATCACGGAGGCCCCTCATACGCAGTCAAGTATTACAAATGCGATCCAGAGATCTGGTTCAATACCTAGATGCAAAGAAGATTTCTATGCGGGGCTGTGTAGGTAAGCAATATAATAGTCATAGGATAGGGAAAGTAGCTATCAAGAATATTGAATAATTAAAGATAATGCCTGATGAAGTGAAATGATAAGATAAGGAATATCAATGAATATCAGATCCTTGTTATCCATTCATATCACGTGATTCAGGATAAATTGTATACATAATCAGTTACATAAATTATTATAGAATTTGTTCTTTTCTAGAAAAGGAAGATCTGGTCAATTTACTTTTACAACTTGCAAATGGGACTGACGGGCGATCTACAAATGTTCCAGAATCATCACTGTAAATTATTCATTGTTCTTAGTGCTCAGTGAATTATTTCGAAATCTTTTTTACTAATCATTTCATTTTAACAGATTTGCCTCTAGACGGCAATTCTCACCTGATTCTCCACCACGTAGATCACGTAGTCCTCAGCATGTTCCTGAAAGACCAGAAACGAATGGAAGAGTGGAAACAGAGCCTGAAGAGAGTCCACTGGAAGCTACAAGAAGTACACATGACATTGAGATAGAGGAACTGTCCGATGAGTTTATTACAACTAACGATGGACCAGAGCCACTCATTACAGAACAGGAAGACAATTCAGAAAGTTCTAACGAGCAACGTTCTGAAATGTTTACAGAACTCCCGACGGTAAATAAAAATTATTTAAACAGAAAAACGTCTCCAATAATAGCAATAATTTATTTCTTTTAATCTCAGTGGTCGGGTTTAGTCAAACTGTCCGACATAAGTGACGTATTAGAACTCGAGTGCTTAACAATTAAACAGTTGAAGGAATTACTTAGTACAAATCGAGTCGATTTTAAAGGATGTGTCGAGAAACGTGAATTATTGACTCGTGCAACTCGACTGTGGACGGAGTACAGCAAGTCCAGAGAAGGTAATCGTCAAATTACATTTGTTAAGAAAATTAGTCAAAGTTCAAGTCGAGGTAACCTATATGTTATTTATCTTTTTATTATTTCCTTATTAAAGATTATCAGGAACTGGACGAAGAAGCTCTATGTAAGATTTGTCTGGATGCACCTATTGAGTGCATAATGCTAGAGTGTGGTCACATGGCATGTTGCGTTACATGTGGTAAGCAAATGTCGGAGTGTCCAATCTGCAGACAATACGTCGTTCGAGTTGTGCGTTTCTTCAAAGCATGATAACTCGAATGATTCATGGAGAGTCACGAAGAAATCTTAATAAAAAAGCGTCCACTGGCAAGGAGAGAGAAAGGATAGTATATTTTTCTTAAGGCAGACATCCAAGGCGATGCTGGTTCGTTAAATCGAC
Organism: Calameuta pygmaea; assembly: GCA_031762395.1. Classification (NCBI taxonomy): domain Eukaryota; kingdom Metazoa; phylum Arthropoda; class Insecta; order Hymenoptera; family Cephidae; genus Calameuta; species Calameuta pygmaea. Next base: position 55,578 of record JASANN010000652.1, on the reverse strand, counting down.
AGCGATTCGTTTTGATAAAGTGCCTGCCCATCAGTGTCTTAGACGTTAAGATACGAAAATCTTGAAACGTATTGATATACGTGCAAATTTCATTCTGCATAGATGCGTCAAGATGCGTTCAAAAGTGATATATATTAACGAGCATTGCGTTATACGAATTCTACTGCAGAATAAAAATTCTCAGTGCTGTCAACGAAATTATAGAATACTGATATTTCTGTTAAATTTTAATGTTTTATATATAATTCTAGATAGAAATTCAATGTGATTTTTTTTTTCCATGTTTCAATTCTATAAGCAGGGTAATGTAGCAAGACTATGAGTTATACTGTATTTTCAAACTAATGTCTCATCTTATGTAATTTCTAGTTTTTATCTCTGTATCGATGTTCCAGTTTAGCAGTGATTTTTAAGATAATAGATGATAGCCCTAAAACTTGAGAAAAGCAGAGGCTCTAATAATAACGCGTGGATAATTTTTGTAGAGCATGAAAAATTGTGACTTTAATTCACTAACAGTTTATTCATCCTTCTAACAGTAGTACAACAAAAAATTCGGCACAATAGAAATACAGGGTGCTAGGTGCAGATGAGAAGAGACAGATTTAGATCATAGTCAGATTGTGACAATGAGATCGGGAAAGAAAGAGAGAGAGAGAGAATTCTCCTTCCATCTGAAAATGCATGTCACAGATAGTTCTGTGTTTCCCTCTAGAAAACTTAAAAAAAACTTGGACTGAACTTGTCTAAGTTTAATGTTGGGGATGTACGTTCAATTTGAATGATCAGCGCCAAATTGGTTTTTAATTCAAAATCATTGATTGAACGCTGGCTGAGTTCAGGATGACCAAGTCAAGAAGTGGCCAGTTATCGTTGCAATGGTGGTGACATTGGCAGGCCTGATGAACCAACATTTGAAATTGCAGAACTTGGCCCAAGCAATACTTGTTTCTGTTGAGTACGTTGCACTTCTTCCATTTGCGCTCGCTCCATCTCAAATATTATTGGAGCAAAGAGAATTGCGGATGAGCTAAAGAACAGCCAAGTTGCTGTGCAAGAGAATGCATATAGTCCTGAAAGAGGTCAAAGTTTTATGTCATATAGAAATAATTTAATAATTCAGACATATACGGTTTCATTAGCAAGATAACATAATAAGTTGACAAATTGTACCTTTGATGCAAGCACAGAGACAGGTCCCTGTTGCGTGGCCCAATTTACGCACATCCTCTGGAAACATCTCAGTCAAGCCTACTAATCTTTCAGCCAAGGATTCATCCTAACGATAAAAAGATATGCTTAATAGTTAAATATGCTACAGCATGAAAAATTATTACATACTACCATAAGATCACAGAGTTAAAGTTCACAGAAAACTAACAAAATTTTTATGCAAAATGAAACAACTTTGCTTGACTCCTCAATAGAAATCAGAAAATGATTATAATACATAATCAAATTACCTACAACAATTACATAAAAGTAAACTGAAGAATGAAAATTGCAATGATTTATCAGGTTATTAAGAGGATGAATTTTGATTATAAAACAAATATGTAGAACCATGTTTAATATAAAGAAGCTCAAGATAGATAAGAGAAGTATAAACATAAACTATAGACTAAAGGAGAACATGAGAATTGAAGAAAATTGGATAAAAATGGATGTGAATATTACTTCTTCGTCGTCGTCGTCGTCAGGCAGAATTGATTTCACTTCAGGAGACCGAATGTCGCTACTCCCCATACCGCTGTCCAACTGGTCGAGCTCTTCAATAGAAGCCATATACAAGAATTAGCTATCAATGCTTACGAAAAGCAACCGATAATTCAGTTTGCGGTTAGCGAACGGGAGATCCTCGTGTAAAAGAACCGAAGAGCAAAGAACATTAGCCGAGCTACCGTCATGCCCAACCTAACCGGGATTATTATGGGTACTACGTAACTCATATTTTACTGCGCGAAAAAACACCCAATTCAAATATACATATTATTTTTGTCTACTTACTAACGTGCTCCAAACGAGATCTTAAAGAGAAAATGCTGTCCACCAGTTGTACTTCAACCGATTTGAGACTTTCTTTTTTTTAAGAATATATAGAAAGCCGTCTTGTGTTTCTGGGTTCTATTTTTGAATTGAGCAGACACAAATTGAGGATAGTGGTACGCTAATGCACATAATTGTTTTCTGTGATTTAAGGATTTTTGGCCGTGAGCTGTTTAGATTTAATTAAGACTGTGGTTTTTATTTGGTTTTAAGATTTTTTTTTAGGTCCTTTAGCAGTGAACCTGAATTTTAGGAAATTTGTTTTTTTTTGACTTCAGGATTTGGCGTATGCTTCATGCTGCATTACACATTAATGGCGGATGATTCTCTACATGTCTTCCTTAAGTGACCCGCTTGTTCACTTTAATTTTTATTTACCGAGATATCACACCGTGACGATCACTGTGTGACATGTGCAATATAAATACAGTGAATCAGGTACTATATATTCTTTATTCCAATCTTGTAAATGGATTTATTGTGAAAGTTATAACTCTTTTTACCTGGCCTGTTTTTGTCTGACGTGGTTTTTCTCTAGGTCAAAGCGTAGTTGTGAATTGTTAATAAATGCAAAATCAAGACATTTCGTTTAAAGTCTTTTGAGCATTGTTATTCGTAAGAAAATTCCTAAAGAAATGGCCAATACCGGAGTTCTTCCATTCGTTCGAGGTGTCGACTTCAGCAGCAATGATTTTGGAGTAAGATATATATGTTTATATTATTTTTTAAATATTCTATTAAAATTTTATTTAAACTTGTTGTGGCTTGTAGGAAGGGAAGTTCCCAGAGTCAGTCAGACTTATGACTGGAATTCAATGGTTAAAACTAGATAAAACAAACCTTACTGAAATTCCTGAGGAAATGGGAAAATTGTTGAAACTGGTAAGATATTTTTTAGCTTTTAATTAATTCTATTGAAATCATTTGTATTACAATTTGATTCTAATATTGTAAATATTACTAGAATTGATGAAGATTAATTTATTTAGGAGCATCTGTCGCTGGTGAAGAACAAGCTAGAACGTCTATATGGGGAATTGACAGAACTTAGTTGTCTTAGAACTTTAAATATTCGTCACAATAATATAAAAACCAGTGGAATTCCAGCAGAATTATTTCATTTAGAAGAATTAACGACTCTGGACTTAAGCCATAATAATTTGAAAGAGGTACCAGAAGGATTTGAGAGAGCTCGATCCCTACTAAACCTCAATTTAAGCCATAACCAGTAAGTAAAATAAACTATAAAAATTAGCATATATATGTATATATCGAATACATTACTTTTTCAGTATTGATACAATTCCAAATACCTTATTTATTCACCTTACGGATTTGCTCTTCCTCGACTTGAGTCATAATCAACTTGAAACTTTGCCACCGCAAACGCGTCGTTTAGCAAATTTGCAATCTTTAAATCTAAATCATAATCCACTGGGTCACTTTCAGTTGAGGTAAGTTCAGTATTAATTAAATTATTCTTATGGCTATGACATTCAAAGTCCTGTATAGATGTGAGTTAATTTTTCATACAGGCAATTACCATCCCTGATGAATTTGACTACGTTGCTAATGAGAGATACTCAAAGGACTCCAAATAACATCCCATCGAGTTTAGAAAGTTTAACAAATTTGCAGGAACTCGATTTATCACAAAATGCACTACTAAGAGTACCCGATGCTCTCTATTCTCTGGCAAATTTGCGACGATTGAATCTTAGTGATAACCAGATTACTGAACTGTCAACTGCGATAGGTAAAATATTCATTACCTATAATTCTAGCGCAGACTAATTAAAATCTTTATTGATAGAATTAATTAATCCTTTTAATATTCAGATTCGTGGCAGAAATTAGAAACATTAAATCTCTGCCGTAACAAACTTACTGCACTACCGAGCTCTCTGTGCAAAATCTCAACATTGCGTAGATTATATTTGAACGACAATGAATTAGATTTTGAAGGTATCCCTTCTGGAATCGGAAAATTATCTTCACTACAGGTCTTTTCCGCAGCCAAGAATCATCTAGAGATGATACCTGAAGGATTATGCAGGTATGAATAATTTAAATTATTTAATATATGTAACTAAAAATTAAATACTATCTGTAGATGCGGTTCTCTCAAGCAATTGATTTTAACTTCGAATCGTCTGATCACTGTTCCTGATGCGATTCATCTTCTCACTGATCTCGAGCAGCTGGATCTGCGGGATAATCCTAACCTGGTGATGCCACCAAAACCTAGTGAAGTTCAGAAAGGTTCTGGAATCGAATTTTACAATATTGATTTTTCGCTCCAACATCAGCTAAGATTAGCTGGCACCAACGTGCCTGCACCAGTGCAAGCAGCCAACAGTAGCAAAGATAGAATTGCTCGTAAAATGAGACTGAGACGTAGAAGGGACCAAGAAGAGGCTGATCAGGATCAGGCAAAGATAATCAAAGGAATGAAGGATATCGCTAAAGATAAAAATAAAGACAAGAACTTAAAATTAGCTGAAGACGCAAAGGCTGAGTCGGTAAAGCCAAAACGGTGGGATGAAACCCTGGAAAAGCCGTCCCTCGATTACTCGGAGTTCTTCGACGAAGACGTTGGCCAGGTTCCTGGTATATCTATATGGGAAATCGAGAATTTTTTACCTAATCAAATTGAGGAAGTGGCGCATGGAAAGTTTTACGAGGGTGACTGTTATATTATTTTAAAAACCGTCGTAGACGAAGCTGGTTCACTTTCATGGGCTATTTACTTCTGGATAGGCGAAAAAGCGACGGTAAGTCTTTCTTCACACAATATAATATGCAATTATTTCTGACAGTAGAAATATTTTTATATAATCATTTTTAATTAATAATATAGCTGGACAAACGTGCTTGCGCCGCTATTCATGCTGTTAACCTCCGAAATTTTCTTGGTGCTCAATGTCGGACAATTCGAGAGGAACAAAGTGACGAATCAGATGAATTTCTTCTTCTTTTCGATTCGGATATAACTTATATTGAAGGTGGAAGAACGTCATCTGGCTTTTATACTGTTGAAGATATAGCAGCAGTTACTAGATTATATCGGGTTCATGCAGCTGGTGCGTCAATTCATCTTGAACCGGTAACCGTCGCCGCAGAATCACTAGATCCAGGATACGTTTTCATTCTGGATATCGGAACCAAGATTTTTATGTGGTATGGGACAAAAGCAAAGAACACTTTAAAGTCTAAGTCTCGACTAATGGTAGAGAAGATCAATAAAAACGAGCGTAAGAACAAGGCAGATATCCTGACAGAGCTTATGGGTACGGAATCAGAAGATTTTTGGAAGTGTTTAGGAGTTGATGGAGAACCACCAGAAATTGTTGTACGTTTCTATATTTTAGGTTATGTAAATATCAAAGACATTGTTATATTACATTTTGATTCTTCTTCAGGAACACGTTGATCCCAATTTCACGCCTATTACGCCAAGATTGTACCAAGTAAAACTTGGTATGGGATACCTTGAGTTACCCCAGGTTGAGGTTCCACATGGGAAACTTGTTAATACGCTACTGAATAATAAGAATGTTTATATATTGGATTGTTATTTGGACATTTATGTTTGGTTTGGAAAGAAGTCCACGAGACTAGTCAGGGCTGCAGCAGTGAAACTGTCTCAGGAATTATTTAACATGATAGATAGACCAGAGTACGCTATGGTTACAAGACTTCAAGAAGGAACTGAATCACAAATATTTAAATCGAAATTTACTGGGTGGGATGAAGTTATTGCTGTGGATTTCACAAGGACTGCTGAGTCTGTCGCAAAGACAGGAGCTGATTTAACAAAATGGGCAAAGAAACAGGAGTCAAAGGCAGATCTGGCTGCTCTGTTTATGCCAAGACAACCGATGATGTCTCCTGCTGAGGCGCAACAGTTAATGGCTGAGTGGAATGAGGATTTACATGGAATCGATGCTCTTGTTCTCGAAGGAAGGAAATTCGTGAGGCTTCCTGAAGAGGAACGTGGTCACTTTTATAGCGGAGACTGTTATGTCTTTCTCTGTCGATACTGGATGGTAAGTCTATTTCGTTTCTTTGAAATGATTGAATTTTATCTAGTTTTTGAAATATTTATTTTTGGTATTTAAGCCGTTGGATGTTATGGATAACGAAGAGGATGATGAACAGTACGAAAATGATTTTCAATACACAGTTTACTTCTGGCAAGGTCGGGATGCAGGCAATATGGGCTGGCTAACATTTGCATTTGGGTAAGTTTATATCTTTAATTTTCCTTAATCAGGAAATAGAATTTTTTTGAGAATCCTTTTTCCTCTAGTCTACAGAAGAACTTCAAATCACTTTTTGGAAAGAATCTCGAAGTTGTCCGCACACATCAGCAACAAGAGAATTTAAAGTTTATGGCTCACTTCGAACGTAAATTTATTATTCATCAAGGTCGACGAAAACAGCCAAAACCACCTGGTAAAGTCGAATTTTATCACCTGCGTAGCAGTGGTAGTGCATTGTGTACTAGACTCATCCAGGTGCCACCGGATGCGTCTTTATTGAATTCTACTTTCTGGTAAGACTATTTGTTTATTAAGAACAGCACAGTGTGATTCTAAGTAAATTTTATATGATCTTTCAGTTATATTTTAAACGTTCCATTTAACAACGACGACGAGAGTGGCATCGTCTACGTTTGGATTGGATCAAAGGCAGATCCTGACGAAGCAAGGTTGATTGAAGAGATTGCTGAGAAAATGTTTAATAATGTAAATTGAATTTCTTTATTCTCCAAAACTCCAGTTTATGGTTGTATTTGTTAATTATAGTACTTTTTATGTAGCCTTGGATCAGTCTACAAGTTCTAAACGAAGGTGAAGAACCAGATAACTTCTTCTGGGTCGGTCTTGGTGGAAAGAAACCTTATGATACTGATGCAGAGTATATGAATCATACGAGATTGTTCAGATGCTCAAACAATAAAGGATACTTTACTATCAGTGAGAAATGCACTGATTTCTGCCAGGCAAGCAAACTTTATTTATTAATTGGATTAGTTGAGATATTAGAGAAACGACAGTATTTGTGTAACTTTATAATTTAATAACATCCAAATATAATAAGATCAGGAACAGTCACAATATTAATAATTGAATAATTTTTCACCATTGTGTAAAAATAATGTATAATGCAATTAATTAAAAAAAAACATTCAATTGCAGGATGACTTGGCTGATGATGACATCATGATCCTGGATAATGGAGAGCAAGTCTTCCTGTGGCTCGGATCAAGATGCTCCGAAGTTGAAATTAAGCTGGCTTATAAATCGGCGCAGGTAAAATATTTTAAATCATATTTATGAGCCAGACTTCACTTAGATGTATAGTATAACGTGAGATATGAAAAAATATACATTTTTCTTGTCATCAGGTTTACATTCAGCACTTGCGCGTGAAACAGCCGGAAAGGCCACGTAAATTATGTTTAACAGCAAAGGGAAAAGAATCGCGGCGTTTTACAAAATGTTTCCACGGTTGGGGTTTACACAAGAGGCCACCCGAATGAAAACGAGCATATATGAAAAAGAGAAGGAAAGTATAATGCTGCTTAAGCTGCTTAAGTACGTACTGTTTAATAATGTTCTATCGCGCAAATCAAAACGCATAAAGCTCGGTTTGAGTCAGGTTGCCACTGTATATAAGATAGTACTTGATTGTATTTATTTTAACTGTTTGAATGGTATGTTTGTATTATTTTTTTTTGGATTTTCTTCACAATCCTTTGCCCTTGCATTTATTCATACAATCGCAGGATAGTTACTAGAGATTATATATGCAACTACTATAGTTATTCAATGAGTAAAAGATCCAGCTTAGGCAAATCTTTCACTTTAAAAGTCATAGGAAGAATATTCCAGAAGCTCTTTTACTTGTGAATGTATTATAGTTACTGTCATACGGCTCTTCAAGAGAATATCGAAACTGTTTATTTACTGAATTGAGCATCAGGCTAGTAGAAGCCTTTGAAACAGGAAGAAAACGCGATGCTGTATTATAGTTTCTCATCGCAAAATATAATTTATTTAAAGCATAAATATATTTGTATACATCTATAGGTACTTGTACGATTAATGATTCTCGCACTGACCTTTGTCATTTTTGTAAATAAATAAATAAATCTAAAACTATGCACACTTGTCGAAGCATTTTTCCTGACATATATTTTAGAGGTCATACATTGTACCGATGTCATACTTTCTGGAATAAAATAAGGGTTGCGAATTAAAATAGAAACTCTTTTTGAGGCTGCAATTTGTAAAATATTTTCCCGGATCTCACAGCAAATAATATTGGATATAAATAGAAATGCTATATCTAGGAAGCATCATCAAGAGGAATTTTATATGTAAGTCTCTAATAACTTTTAAATACCTTTCCACTATAGGAGTCAACTACATGGTTCATCATATTAATCATCGTCGTCGTCATCATCGGATGGCACAAACAATTCATTTTCTTCAAGGAAATTGGCAACGTTTTTACTAATAGCGGCACCAATTAAAAGCCCAACTACCACGCCGCATATTACTCCGACTATTCCAAATCGCGTTTTCTTGGGTTCCGGTAGAATTGAACCCGTAGGAGACGTAGTGGCAGGACGCGATATTAGGCTACTTTCTACTAGATCTCTATTAAAAACACTTGAGCGATGAAATAATAAAAATTTGCCCCTGCTCAACGCCATTTTCGGGAATGTGTGCTTGTGTACCCGGTCGATTCGGTTCAATTCAGTTCTACTTTTTGAACTACACCAAGGATAAATACGAACTTGTCCAACCCCAGTGTTCAAATGCTTAAACCGTAATCACATGATACGCAAAAGTTCTAGCGTTTTCCTATGAATATATATATCCAGAGAGCCCAATATTATTTTTACGCCAGCTTCAACATGGCTACAATTTTCGTATCAGCTGTAGCATACGTATAAATTGCCGAGAATTTAATGGTTCCTGAGATTGTGATTTTCTACCAACACGCTCATGACGTTGGGTACTGAGTTCTAGTCAAGCCGAGAAATGCTTATTGACGTAAAGATACTGCATGCGGCATTAAAAGCTTTTAAACCTAATATTAAAGCTCGTGGATTGTGCTGAGCTGAAACGTTCAAAATGTCAGATATGTTCGCGCTGCTGTAGCTGTCAGCAGTTCACATGACTCCAAAGGAAAAAGATTCTCTGGATTAGTAAACTACGAAGATGGATGTAGTCACGACAAGCCTTGAGGCTCTTATACGTACGTTATTGAAAGAATTTGTATATTATTAATAGTCTGATGTGCCGGTACGGTTTCTATCACCTTGTGACGTGTCATTTTTTGCGCATTACCGGATGATTTTCATAGAGTATTATTTAATGAATTAACGAACCTCGTGTCATGTTTACAATATTATTCACTTTTAGAGAGGGTCACCAATCCGCAGAACCAGAAACCAGATATTGCTGCTATCGAAGCATTCTGTTTTATGGTTACTAAAGAATCTGAAGGTGTTCATATCGGTAGCAAGCTTCTTGCTACTCATATACAGTCTCCGACAGAATGGGAGGCCTTGCAGGCACTCACGGTTCGTCATGTATTACTTTAAGTTAACTTTTTATATCAATTTTGTATCTTTTGGTGCATTCTTTTAGGCTACTTTTGTCTTTCTGCTTTATATACTTTTACAATTGTTTATTTCAGCTGTTGGACACGTGCATGACACGCTGTGGACCTGCATTTCATGCAGAAGTAGGAAAGTTTAGATTTCTTAATGAAATGATTAAACTTGTCTCACCAAAGTATCTTGGAAGTATAACACCCTCAGCTGTTAGACAGAAGGTTCTTCAACTGTTATGTTCATGGACTAGAGAATACCCTCGGGAAACAAAGATTAAAGAAGCATATGATATGCTTAAAAAACAAGGTGTTGTAAAGGTTTGTAGAGCTGTTGTAAAAAAATCCAAAGTATCTATTCATTTTCTTATTAAACATTACTGGATGCTCCAAAAGGAGGAAATGGCTCCAGTACCTAGTGTTGAGGATCCTGTGAAACCAGTTAAAGTAAAGAACCCAATATTTGAGGATGAGGAAAAATCGAAACTCCTACAGAAACTTCTTCAGAGCAAAAATCCGGATGATTTGCAGGCTGCGAATCGACTTATTAAAACGATGGTGAAGGAGGTTCGTTTTAAAAATAAATTTCATGTATTTTAAACTATACTAATCAGTTAATACTTTAGGATGAGAGAAGGGTCCAGCAGAATTCACGGCGGATAATGGAATTAGAATCTGTTCATAATAACGTTAGACTCCTTTCTGAGATGTTGGATTCATACAATCCTGGGCAAGCCAGTGTAGATGACTTGGAATTAATGAAAGAATTATATCAAGCTTGCGAAAGACTCAGGCCCAACGTATTAAGATTGGCCAATGAAACTCAAGATAATGAAGAAATGCTCAGTAATTATCATACCAATTTATTTATAACTTTTTTTACCATGACAATATTTAATTTACAACTGCTGTATTATATTTTAGATGAGGTTCTTGCAGCAAGTGATGAACTTGGGCAGGTCTTTGATAAATATACAAGCGTGATAGTTCTTGGTCGACCTTTCGAGTCCAAAAAAAATGTAAACAATGGACCATCATTACTTGATCTGTCCTCTCCCATAGAAATCGAATCCACGGATATCGGACCTTCAATTCCAAACAAAAAATCAGAACCAGCACCCAATCCTCAATCGCATTTGGAGGTGCTCGGAGACATTTTTAATTCGATTGGCAATTCTTCGGCAAAGGATTCCAGTCTTCTTCTTCCAGAAACCGATATTATGCAACCAATAAGTGTTGCATCTGCTGCGAAAAAAGGTATGCAATTGGCAACTTTTTTAAATATGCAAAGGGTACATGAAAAATTTATCGTCGAATTGCATTTTGAGCAGCAGAAGGTGCCGAGGAAACTTCAAAAATTGACAGTAAAGCAAAAGCATTAGAAGATTTAAACGAACTTGGAGAATCTCTTTTGAAGCAAAGTTTGTCATCGACAACGATACGAGGTCACTTTAACAATAGCAGGTATAAATTGAAGTGAATTGTAATGAAATAATCCTTATGAATTATGCAAATGGAATAATGATATTTCATCTCGATTATAGTAAAGCTGCAGTTAGGGTACCGATGAACAGTATGAAATCCTTGGTGGTACCTGAACCTGTTACTCAGGCTGATTCGCTTTTTAGTAATACAAAACCATTAGTATGTTTATCTCAACCGGCAAAACCTGTTGAGATCGATAGTATTAGTACCGATTTATTGAATGGAGATGATTCTTTGGTGGATATATCTGTCCCACCGACCATCGAAGAAGCAACTGTCCAAGTTTCCAAAGTAAAAGTAGAAGAGGCTACTGTTGAAAAAAAACCTGTTGTTGCGGAACCAGAAATCAAACCCTTGACTGACATAAATGTTACACTGGAAAACATTAAACCAGGTATAATTTGTATCCTCCAACGTGACCTGTCATTTCAAAGTTTTGGGTAACAACTTAATAGATAGACCAATTTTCTATTTAGGTACAATACCACCCTTAACAGTTATCGAGGAGAAGAATGGAATATCAGTAGTTTTACATTTTGCAAAAGATGGCCCACGACCAGATGTCTCCGTGATCGTTGTCACGACTATGAGTAAAAATTCCAAGGCCCTCACTAATTATTTATTTCAGGCAGTAGTGCCTAAGGTATTTGAAATAATTATTTATTTTCTTGACTATACAATATCTGTCAATATTTATTAATTTTCTTGTATAGAAATGTAAGTGCAGACTTCAACCACCTTCCGGAACGGAACTTCCAGCTCACAACCCGTTTTTACCGCCATCTGCGATTACGCAAATAATGCTGATAGCAAATCCACTGAAGGTAAATTAAATTAATACTAATCAATCAGAATTATTGTTAATGGTTATCGATATTATAATTCAGGAACCAGTGTCTCTGAAGTTCATGCTCAGTTACACAATGGACGACGAGACTGTTACTGAAATGGGAGAAGTTGATAAGCTGCCGTCTGCGTAAATCTACGCCAATTCAATTGTTACTTATTCATTTCCGGTGTCGCTTACTTATCAGGCTAAGATTCCAGAAAGTGATAACTGTTTTCAAGCGCGTAAAATCATTTTTAAGACTGGTTATTCAATGCAAGCGTCACGTTCTTAGTGGCACCAGTGACTACTTAACAAACATCGTGAAAGGAAATTCAGTTTATTCTGTTTTAACTTATTTTTATTCTTTTCATTTGCGACTTCTTACTGCGGACACGCTCTTTGGATTTAGTATTAAACATGAAGAAATGCACGACTACAGAAACAAGAGCGTGTATAAATCAATAACTTTCATTAGATCGTGCAATCTATATGAATTAGTCTTGTATAGTTAGGCTTAGGATGATACAAGTAATCCATACGTTTGTCCCCGACCAGCTGTGCGACGGGCGTCTAAATCGTTTATTATTAAAACGAAAAATAAGAAAAGAATATAAAAGAATGAAGGTAATGGTACTTAAAAGAAAATTAAGCCTTTCCTATATTCCTACGGAGATCGTTTTAAACGTAAAATGATAATTACTTCAATTTTTTGCTTTTCATAACTTTATGTGGCTTAACAACAGGAACGCTGTACTGTCGTATTTTAGCGGGAAGGAAGAACTTCATCTCTAAAGGCTAGAGCTGTTATGGCCTTTTGGTGTCCTTGATACTCCCGTTCCACTGCTCCTGTAGAGACATTCCACAATCTCGCTACACCATCCGAGGAAGCTTTATTAAAAGAAATCGTTGATTATTTATATGGTGAATGCTGGCCGTAAATTCAACGTTAAAGTATTGTCAAGTAACATGCGTGGGATATATAGCTTTACGAATTTACCATATGGCTGTAATAAATACAGTACTTGTCGTAAGCACAAAAAGCGTGTAGTATATATATCTAATAAAGATCCTAGTCTTTGACCGATCAGCACGAATTTTAGTCAGACTGAAAATATCGAACCTGTGAATATATATTGGGAATCTGCACTGAAAGCAGCATCCCATACCCATCGTTTTGCCTCATGCTGGAGAACTTGAACTTCGGAGAAATCTGCGGTTTTCCAGACTCTGGCTGTCTGATCTGCCGATGTGGTAACCAGAAGACTATAAAAGAAATATTGCTTAGGATCCTGTGGTGATAATGTTTTTTATCAATAACTTACGACGAGTCAGGACTGAATTTACACCGGAGAGCATAACGTTTATGGGCCAAAAGTTTGTGACGAGGATTTAATCTTGTTGGCTCTTCTCCAACGCCTCCAGTTAACGTCCAAATGTAACAATGGCCTTTGTTATTCACTGCTGCCATGTAGGTCCCATCAGCATCTACAGCTATATCCTGAATAGAAGCTTCAGCTTCTGGGATCTGAGAAATAGTATGACTGGTATCATCCATGATTATTAATAATATTAAATATGTTTATATTTACCAACTGCTCATTGTGATCTGAACGTAAATCCCATAAGTGTATTACTCCACTTTGGTCTCCTACGATAAGCTCTGCTTGATTTGGATGTAAACAGACACAATTGACTGGCGCAGAAACTTGAAATATTCTTTGGCATTGAAAACTACTAGACCTAAATCAAATTTTCATCGATAATAAGAATACTGACTTAACTGAGTTTTAAAAAATTACCTCAGATCCCAAATTCTAGCAGAACAATCTTCACCTCCGGTATACATCCACTTACCCTCCTCCTAAACAAATTTCTATAAAATCTATCTTATAAATGAACCCAAGAATAATACAAAAGGAAAATCGAACAATTCTACAAACACAAACCTGAAATCCTAATCCTGTTACGTTTTTTGAAACACCTTCATAATTTATAACAGGGTTTGGATTGCTCGATCCAAGATCATACATTCGTATATGCTGATACCCAGCGGCTGCTATGACAGACTTGTCTGGTGTAATGTCCAATGCATTTACTTGCTAAAATTATATCCAAGTAAAACCTAATACATGATAAATAAAACTTAAAAATCATTAACTATAAAGTACCGATTCTGTATGTTGTGCAGTTCGCTGACATACTCCAGTATGAGCTTGCCATATCTTAATAGTATGATCATAGCCCCCAGTGACAAAAATCACTTGCTCATTACCTGTGACATTATCAGTTGTCATGACAGACCTAATAAAAAAAAGAAAAGGATTAACATCCCAAATAACTTTTGTACAAACCCCACAAGAAATTCCCTTAACAGTTCAATTACAAACCCTTGTTTAAGTTCGTCCAAAGCTCGCACTCCAAAAACACATTCAGAATTTTCCCATGTAGTTACGAATGAATCCTATATTTCGTTATTAGTAACAAACCAATATTTTCTTTGAATATTTCAAAATAGCCATAGTATCGCAATAACAAATAGGTCAATATTCGCAAGGCAAACTCAAAGTATAAGAAAAAGATGAAAATGCAGTTGGCCAACGGTACTGGGATACGCAAACACTGTCAAACTGTTACAAATTCCATTTAGCATCTACCCAGCCATCTACAGTGTTTAATACCTAAGTAAATTTATCCTCATGTGATAAGTTGCATTTGACTGTCTTCACCGGAGCCAAGTTGAAGATGAAATTCAAATGTATATCTATATATTGCCAAAAATATAGATATATACTCTGTGTATATAAAATCTTCTTCGACTCTGGTGGAAACATAATCGTTTATTTGCCTTCGCAGTAAGTCGGTTCAGAACAGCATGGCGCTAGTATCACCTTACGGTAAAACCGAAGTCATTTACGATTTAACCGGCAGTCGTGCAGTTTCTATATTCGAAAACGTTTTCCGTAGACGATAAGTTTAAAAAACAATGTCCGATGAAAAGTCGAATAATAAAATCTGTGAAATTCCAAGTACTCCATCCGAGTACGGCTACTTAGTACATGAGATAAAAGAAGACACTTTTTAAATACAGCATCAGTGAAAAACTCTTTTGATTAAAGAATATGTAATAGGGGATACATGGAACACGAAAAATGTTTGATTGTTGAATTGTAAAAGAAGCAGATGGATATACGACGTCTTATTTGATTGTCAGATCAACGCTTCATTAAATTATTATACGTCCGCGAAGAACTTATAAACTTTATCTTACGTTCACGGGGAAGCTGTGAAATTGTCATAAACTTTTTAATGTTATGAATTTTAATGCATTTGTGGAATAAACTTGGAGATGGATTGTGTGCGGTGTTCATCGTGTTGGGGGATTAACGACAAGTTAATGCAGGAAGTGAGTTATTTTGTCTGGAATTTTGCAAATAATCTCGTATCTCATCATGGCGACAGCCTTGTGGACATTTAAAGTTACTAGAAGACGTCAACGGCAGGTAGCAAGATAGAAAATAATTTATCTCCCATATTTATATCTTGAAATAAATGCGAAGAGAAATGTGTGCCAAGTTCCTATCAATAAAATATACAAAGGGATGTGCTAGGGGCGTTGAAATGTTTTATCAAGCCTAAAAATAGTTCGTTTGTTTTCTCTATTGACTAATAATGTAATATAGGCTACCTTTTGTTGGTTCATCGTATTTTCCTAAATTCATTCGTCTTCTCGACAGAGAATAAAGGATACTTGCGAAAAGAAAAATGTATACCCAAAGTTACGGCTTGTTGTCAACCTTTCATTAGCGGGACGCATAATTGTAAATAAAGAATGGGGCAATCAAGCGATGAATTAAATGACCAGAAGTTAAAGCAGGCTTATAATTATATTAACGAGTTTCGCGGCAACGATAGCGGAAATAATGTTAAAAGTTTTTAAGGTATTCCCTAAGTTACTTTTTTCTCCTATAGGTACCGTTACAGAACGTCCGTTGAATCGCGTATTTCTAAACACGACAAGTAGAGTATTTGAAAATCGGAATTGTAACAATATATCGTTTACACGTTATCTATCATTCTAATTAATCACAAAATTCGCAAATTAAATCATATCACGGTGTTAGTTACCAAATACTAAATTGCCTCACTATAAATTATCAAGACAATCAATCAGTCCTTATTACACGCTAATATATTCTTGAATTAGTCGTACATGCCACGTAATGTTGTCTACGTAACGTCTTGAAATTTCAGGTATACTCAGACGATAATCAAGATAAAATGTAAAGAGAGAAAGAGGAATAAAATAAAAATATCCAAAGTACACCAGTAAAAATAACCTAGAAAGTCTTTGCTTTCTTGAGCAAATAATCAAGAGTCTCATTCGATTGGTAAACTAAACAAGAAGAGAAGTTTGGTCACGCATAGGTGTTAGAGAAGCCCTGAAGGTAATGAAATAGCTCCGTGGCAAGAATAACCTGCGAAAAAGAGAAGAAAAAGGGAATCCAGGAGGATACAAGTAGGAATAGAAATAATCACAGCCGAATTCCTGACATGATCAGATGTTACCAAGAATCCTGGAATGATCGATCGAGTCTATAGACCCTTCGGAATAAGGATGAAATCATATCTGCAGGCATATTGTTCCTAGGGCACAGCAGGGATACATGGCACAGAGGTAAAAGGGAATGATGGCGCATGCTCTTCCAGGTCGTCCTGCGGGTACCGCGTAGTGGTGAAAATCCATATCGCGTTGCTCTCAAGGAATAGCGGATATCGTCGGCGTCCGGCGACGCGTACGGATCGTCCAGGATGCTCTTCAGGAGGTCTGCCCAACCAGGACGGAAGCCGCGAGAATACATATCCTCTTGGGATATTTAAATTTAATTAAAAACATACAGATATATACATACATACATACATACATACATATATATATATATACACACATATAGACTCATAATGATATCCGAAATGGAATCCATCATCACTTCCGTGGCTAATGGCACCAAGCCGCTCGAAGGCAACTATATCCACGAAGTACTCAACTACATCAACGAGCTAAACGAGTCCCATTACACCGAGGAGCTCAAGTGTCTCAGGCTGAAGCACTTTGAGACTAAGAGTGCGTATGATCCTAGCTGCGATTTTGACTGGGATGCATTGCTCTGTTGGCCGCGTACACCACCTGGAACACTCGCTACATTGCCCTGCTTCGATGAACTCAACGGAATTAAATATGACAGCACACGTGAGTTTTAACTGAATATTTACTCTGTCACCGTCGTATCTTGATAACAATCATATAACCATTATTATCTCTATATTCCCAAGGTATGAATTATCTTTGCATCTTCATTGAATATAATTTTTTTTCAAAAAACTATGCCTGGATTGCATGAGGTATCAAATAATATTAGACGGACATTGGAAGAATTTCCAGGAGTGGGTCCCATGTGTTTTGGATTGTGCTTCTCTCTTGACCACTCAATTATTTCTCTCCCCATATCACCCAATACCATCCACGATTTCTGGATTGAATTGTTCCATCGACGAAATAGGTATTTCTAGGTACATAGTATATCCAGAGTGAAGTATACTTAAAAAAATTGATGGAATATCTAACCCATGCATTGAGAGGGCTTGCAAAGTATTGCAGGTAATTAGTATAGCCCAGCAGAAAAAGTTTCAATTATTATACTGTCTGAACTTCTTTTCTAAATGTCCTATGAACTTAATAGTCCTGCAACGAAATATCAAGGCTTACAAATGGCCAGTACATATTGTTAAAACGATCTGTCACACACGTTGTAATTAATTTACGTGCAATTAAATGTAATTCTATCCGGCTTTTTCGTTTAGCGAAAGAATTCCCTGCTGGAGCTGTCCCGAAACCCATTAGCAACGTCCTTCTAGCTAAACGTCAGCAAATCCTGTTATCGTTGACACACGAAAGACTAATTCGTTACGAATTGGAAGCAAACTCAAAAGGACCCGCAGGAATATAACCAGAGAGACCACACGATACTCGAAGAGTGTCCCTCAGCGTTCTAATCCATTAGGAGGACTCCAGGGAATCCCCATATTCCTATACCAAGCTCCATTAGTCTCTCTTATACATAACCTATAGGAGAAGTGTGCTATTAATTCATGAATTTATAATTAGATTAAACATTTACTTAACTTTTCGAAAAGCGCTGCTGCACCGGATACTCAGCATCCTGACTTCGGGCAGCGTCCGACAAAGCCCTCAGAGTCTATTAGGCGCACCTTAGGGTTATCAGCGACCCGTGAGAATTGCCCAATACAAATTGTTCTCGCAGCTTCCGTGTCCATGAGGCTGGGTCGTTTATACACTCCCACGATAAACACCAATTCACGTTAAACAAAGGGAAATATTAAGTCCTGATCCTTGAATAAACCATTAGGTCATTAAATTAAATTCATACACCAAAACAATTATTATTCAAGCATAAGCGGGATCGTTACACCGATTAAGGGTGTTTATTCTCTTACCTCAATAGATACACATATTTATAATCACTATGAATATATGATACATAGTAAATTGTCATGTTCATTACTTTCATATACGTATTATATATTCTCTTTTAGTACCGTCTACTACCATAGACTATCGCAACCTTATGAATAACTAAGTAATATCATACTCTCACATAATATGCACACTGCAAATAGAATGCACTCTGGTATTATATCAAATAACATAGTGCCTCCTATACCGTGGAACATCGAGATAAACCAATTTAGATAATTCGCACATTTAACCATACCGTCAATACAATAAGTAACATAGTACTACGTCCATGAATGCCCCTTTAATATTTAGAGAGTGTAATTCCCTCGTGAAAATTTAAAGCTACTTAAAGTCTTTCGTAAACGGCCGTGGTGTTCCTGTTAAAAAAAAATTATCGTCATTAAACACGATTATTCCAGAATTTCCTTTCCTTCCGCTGTCAGGTCCTCGACGTTATTTTTATCACGTTCAAAGACGTTATACCTATATATATACACACCATAGCATTTTAACTCATTTTCTTCTTACCCTAAACGCTTTTCACAATCCGTGCTCTTATCGAAACTGTCGATTTATAGAAGATTTCGTATTACCCTAACCTCCCCGTTGTTCCACTGCTACCATGGAAAGAATCGAAAAACAAACTCCCTAAGCAGATACAGTACGAACCTCCTGTCCGTAGAAATATAGCAGAGGGCAATTCGTGGAGGTTCGGAGACAAAGTAGAGCTTGCCTTATAATAATACCAGATAGCAGCACGGACTACGCGTACAGTGCAGACACCAAACGAACATATTTCTTAGCACGCAGTCAAACACGGTGGCGTGTTTACCAAACGATTTACGGCCGTTGACAAAGAGACCCTTTGATTACCAAGAACTCCTCCGTCGCTCGATGGCCACGCTCGCAACAGTGGAACAAAGTAAAAAAATATCTTATCAAAGAGACAACGACATGTTTACATTGACAACTTGTAGGTTCTCCAACAGTAAGAAATATTTACAATGTCTCTTTTTTAATTTCTATTCTTTTCTCCTTCTAACATTTGTCACTTAATCGGTATATTTATTTCGTTAGGAAACCTAGCCTTTGATTTTTATCTTTCTTTGTTTTCACTACTGCATATACCCGCTCGACGCAGTAAACCACTGTTTCCATTAACTATCTCATATAATAACCGCCGCGGAGGAGCTTCTATTATAGAATGCATATATACACGATAGACTATTGTGGGGACGGTATCCTAGCCAGCGCCGCTATACGCCATTTATATGCAAAGACCTGATGAAATACACTGTCTGATCTTATAGGGTGCACGGAATGTCCTACGACGTACCCGCGATTTACTTGCTTCGCTATTTTCAACGCGAGCTTCCCTATACTTCTGTAGATAAGCACGTATGTACCGCGTATCGCTATTAACTGTGTATTTTATATATTCTACCGTAGACTGGCTTTATGTACAGGAACGACATGCTTTACGCACACTCACCGTACGTCGATGATCTAGTTCCTCCTGTAACGTGAACGCGGATCGTTCCCGTATGCTTTACCGAATAAGATAGGGATCTACCGTATATGTCTGGCATAGAGATTCTTGCGGTACATACGTATAGCTATGGAAGTCAAAATAGGCTTGCGGCTTCGATGCGATTTCGCCCTGGAAGTCATCCACAGGAATATTACTGATAATAGGCTAAAAAGTAAGACGGTGATAAAAGTTGAATGGGAACGAATTTCATCCCAAGGGATAGGGGAGAATCCTTGATCGGTTAGGTAGAAACGATGTTCCCTATATCTGGTGTATGTATGCGGGGCGGTTTATGTAGTGGATTTATATACGTGTATGTACCATGTACTATATAACTAGGGGATCTAAGGAAAAACGATTTTGCCTGCCGTAGATATACCGGTCGGCCCTTGAGGCTTTGTCATCCTTTATTACGCCCTTGAGATTCGTATTCTGAGCTTCTCTATACAGATTCGGGCGTTACGTCTGGTGGCTGAAATGCCGTGGCAACGCTTATCCGATTCACGAAAATGTACCTTTATTTTTTTAAGCGACAAAGAGGAAGTAGGATGCAAAGTCAAAAGGCGCGGAAATCAAGCTTCACTTTATGTTGACATTACTGGACGATAAAGCGTAAATCCTTTTCAATCCGTAAATACGTGCTTTCTCCGTGCAGCATCGTTCGGTGGAAACACATCGGTTTAATTGTGTTTTAAAAGAAATATCGCTTGTCTTTAAACCTTTGAGTCTTATTGTAACCCGCGTGAGTGCGAGGGAGACGGTGCTCGGTGGGAAGTAAGTGATAAGAGAGAGACAGACGTAGTCGTAGTTTGAAATTAAAGTTTTTATCGAATCACTGCTACTCTTTATGTCTATTACATATGAATGGGTATACTTGTGCATAACGTATTGGTTAAACAATCGCGGTAACGGGTTTCGATGAAATTCGTACGATGGAATGAAATTAAATGGCGCATCAATCGATATTGGAAAGTTCTGTAAAATTTCACAAAATTCATACCAGAGGTTTAATGACTGCTGTCAAATGTAAACGATGCGTTCGAACTGTTTACGCTATATAAAGCATCTCGTTACAGTATACAGGGTGTATACCTTTGAAAGGGAATACCCAAATATGTTCTTTGGTTATGAAAATCTGAAAAAAGAAATGTGCGAAATAATTTGAATACTGTTTAACTTATCATCGATGCTTCGAATTTATTCAAATTTTTCAAATAAATTTCAATACAAATAACAATGAAACTATCTTCCAAAGGAAAACGTCAGATTCGGTGGTTGAAAATATTACCTGTCGAAATTTTTTTCCCGATATTCAGTGTCAAAAAAAATATTTAGGTGATCAGTATTCCGGCGGAACACCCTGTACATATCGCCGTATATGTAATCCTGAACTATAGATTTATATGCTGTACATACATAGATACTCCGGTACCTGGATTCCCATACCAATGGATTTGCCTCGAGTATTATCAAAATGCTGATCCTGTACGTTTTTCCTAGAAGTTATCGCAACTGTACGGCAGAAAATGATAACCTGTAGAAGATTCAGCACGCGCTGTGCATGTATTCCAAAAATATATATTCCAACAATATACGTGGCAAAAAATAATCCGTGCCAGAAAATATCACACGATAGCAGATAGGAACAATGCGAAATGCCATTGAAGGTTACATCAGCGGTTTGCCAATGGTTTTGGAAGCACTTGTACCCAGTGCCTACAGCTACACGTAATCGGGCCTCCTATTTAACTTTGGTTATCAGGAACGGTGGTCCCTGTATACCAAGAAATTAACGGACAGTTTACCGAACTTAGATAACCAGGCACATTGTACGCGTAACCAGGAGCAGTTGATAATTAACTCGAGTAAGCACGCACTCTAATTATAGTAACTAAAAAGCTTCAGAGGGTTTAAACCCGGATGACGCAGAGAAAAAGGTTCCTATAAAAAGACAATGGGCCGGATCTGTTTTCTCGCACCATTTACTTCGAGCCTCTAACGTCCTTCGCTTCCTTTTTTTATACATCTAATTTTTCATGATTCTTATCATTTAATCTTATCAGTCCGTTCTAGTGTCTTTTTTTTTCCAAATAATTTATTCCCTCACTTTTTCTTAAGTCTACGCACAGCGACGTACACTTCTTTTTTTTCCTGCCAAGGAGATACACGTGACTTATCACGTCTTTCTTACAAGCTTAGGTCTTGTTAGATGTAAACAGAACTCGGACGCTCCTTACCCGTAAGCCTCAATGGTTTTTCGTTTAATGGAAATGCGAATAAACTCGAAATATGGTTGCGATGCTGTAACGAAGTTAGGTTATGCTTTGATCGTGCTTGGGCAGGTTAACAAGAATTTCTTTATCGACGAGTTCAGGACCGTTGAATATTTTTCCCAAAAGTACCTACGGTCGGTAACAAGGCTAGGCCTTTGACCAGATTAGGTTATGTCTTATTGAACCAAATATACGATTAAGAAGTTGAATTGGAAAATTTTCCAAGGTAATGTAACTTATTTGTATTTGTACATATTATATATAGCGTATATGTAAAATATACATGTATATACTGTGAGTATATTGTCGCATGGGATTAATCGAATTCGCTGAAATTTCCATTGACTATTCTGAACGCGTCAGTTTGTTAATTATCATTAATTAGCCGTGTACTCGCGTTGTATAGTTCTGTTATTTTGTCGGTTCGCTAATTATTCGGTATTACCGTAAGTAGACATTGAATTATCCCTACTGACTCATCGGTACGTTGGATTAATTGGCCGAGTGATTAATTGGACTTTGGTTTAGGAAAATCTGCTAACGTTTTATTTTGAGGTTATCAAACTAGTCGAACTAATGAACGAGGATACTTTTTTTTTCATGTTCTGCAAAACGAGTAGACCGAAGATCGGCAGACGGGAAGAAAATTTGATCGAGCATTTTTTATTTTTATAAAAATTTACCACAGAGGTTAATATTTCTAATGTATAATATTTATGCGTTTGTTAGGGGAATGTATATAAGAAAATGTATTTATTGAAAGGGAAAAAAAAATTGGCAATTATTTTTTTTTCGTCTTCGCGTTTATTCCTTTTTTTATGCCTGCCTTTTGTCCGACATTTTAACTCTCTTGATCCATGAATTTGTCCTGTGCCTTCCACAATTCTTTATTACAAAGGAATACCATTCTTTGTTGTTGCTATTCATACATTCTCTAAAGAACAGAAAAGGTACTTCATTAGTTGTGTTATACTCGTCTTTTGTCTTACGTATTATGGCTATATATATATATATATATATTATCACAGGTAAGTAAATTTCAATAAATCAGACAATATTTGCTATCGTCGGTAATTCCACTCACCTGAAGTTGGCTGAAGTCAGGTGGTACTCCAGGGCCGATATACACGGTTATATACATACGTATACATATCCTTTAAATCGTCATACCTAATACTAAATAATTTAAAGGGTTAAATCAAGACGGCAAAACACGTATCGTTCAGTACAATTTTTAATATTTACCAATAACAGCTGTAACGCTTATTTCTCTCGATGAGAAATATTTATGTGTAAAAAAAGAAATAAAAAAGGTATTCAGCTTTTCGTTATTTCAAGACATTGAGCCAATCAGCTTTTCCATAAATTTCATGCATCTCAAAGAATTATTCATGATTCTTATCTCTAACGATATTCCCATTCTCCCCAGTGTCCTGGGACTTTCCATTTTGTAATAATTCAATAGCGTCTGTTGACATTCCTCGAAAGCACAGCATCCTACTTTCAACAGCCGACAATAAAAACATCCGATAAGCTTCTCGAATAGCGTATCGCAACGGTTTCTTAAATATTTGAATTATCGCACAAGATGGCGTCGTTTGCCTACGGGATGCTAACTGGGAAATTCATTTTGACGTAACGTAAAGAAGGGACGCTCATTCTTCTCGTTTGAAAGATACAAATTTTCTCATAAAGTGAATTCATCTTTTCTTCCTCTAAAAATATAAGTTTATTACCCTCTTGACTGTCTCTTTTCGTCTCTCCCCTATATATATATATACGCACGCATTAATTGTACTTTACTGTATTCTTTATGATTCGACAGAAAATGCCAGCAGATGGTGCTGGCTGAACGGAACCTGGAGCTTTTCGAATTATTCTTTATGTGCCGACGTAAGGACGCCCAACGTCGAGAGTGACGTTGAGATCACGACGATGCTCTACTTCGTCGGCTACAGCCTCTCGCTCTTCACCCTTATCGTCGCCGTTTCCATATTTTTATATTACAAGTACGTTGACTATCCCTCTTACGTCCTCCACTTTTTCCGCGTCTATTGCTTCTTTACCTTCTGGCAATCAACACTTTTTTCCTCGTAATTTCTTCGTTTCTGTTTTTTTTTTTCATGCCAAATGTCTCAAGACGTTTATCTCGTTACGGATTAATGGCACGATTCAAGATCCTCGAGGATTCATTTGCAATTCAAAGTATCGCGTGGCACAAAGTGCTCGATCATTTTTGAGTCGTTACGCCTAACCGCCAGCCCGCTCAAACTTCAACCCCGGTTGGAGTCACGAAGTGTTATTCGGGATTAGTCGCAGATGAATCTCTGAGGATAAAATATCCCTTGTGCTCGATTAATTTTTAACTGGCAGGAGAATTCTACAGATATATATGTCTACACGGTATTTTAATCATATTTGTTACCGTAAAAAGCCTGATAATTATTTTGGTCTCAAGTGAACCTCACGCGTGACACATACCCTGTTCATTCAGTCCAAATGGAAGACGTGAATACGGTTTTATCATAAGAATCAAATCACTGCGTTATCTTCAGTCGGTACATTTGGACTGAATAATCCAGTATATGTGTATATGCATATATGGCATCCTCGGGCATTACCAGTGACCGGCCTTTTCACACTTTTTATTTGATCTTTTATTTATCATCGAGATGACGTACGTATGAATTAAAAACAGGTAACGATTAAATACGGAAGTTCCTTTTTTTAGTCATCTAACATTATTTTTAGATCAGGCAGAAACTCGAGTAACGCAAAGTAACACATTGATATTAAAATTTTCTACTTGACAATAATTATACATAACTGATGTACATGAATTTTTTTTTCAGTAAAAAATAGTAAGATCAGCAATAGATAATTGTTAAATATTTTTTAAATGAAAATTTTACCAACAAGTGTTGGAGTATCTGCTTTCAATATTCACAAGACACTGAAGTACAAAGAAATATGGGCTCAGTGATCGATGAAAGACTAGCTTTGAAATGTGCTTGAAAGTTTGAATAACGAAAAAAAAAAGTTATGCGTCATCAAAGTTAAGTCAAAGTAGAATGACAAAATGTTTAAACAATAAGCCTCGCAAGGGTTTGATCGTGAGTTTACGTATTTGAAATATTTAAAAAATATTAATTCTTAATTTCTTTTCTCTTGCAGGGAATTAAGATGTCTTCGTAACAATATACATACAAATTTAATGTTCACGTATATACTGGCCGATCTAATGTGGATACTAACGACCGCGATGCAGGTAATACGGTGCTTCAGATCCAGTTAAAATGCAGCCATATGCTTAGGCCATATAGGATATACCGATGGCAGCAGATAGTGACCTGGGTGAACTTAGACCCGCTATATATATATCTATACAGATTACTATTCGCCTGAAACATGTAGGCTTTAAAAATGAGCGTCATTGCTCGAAGGTTAGGTTAAATTGAAATCGATTGGCCCTACTTTCTTCTTCGTAAATTAATACTAAAGTCGAATAAGCCTAATTTTCTTGATCAATAGGGTCTCATCAATCAGAGCTCTTGAATGGCCTATTCAGATAACAGTTTATAGAATCCGCGTAGCAACGCCTCGTTCGCACCCTCATATATATTTATCTCAGGCATCTTCGTGACGTGCTGGGTAATTTATATTAAAAGGCCAAAGGGGAATTTCCAATTTTCATTCGTCACCCAAGTGTGCTGGGATAACGTGAAATGTAATATCTGAAAATGAACGATGGAGCATTCATACGTAATTAGGCTTAACTTGCATATAAGCTTTATTCAATGAATTTCATTTCTCTGTTCTTCTTCTCAGATCTCCTTGCAAACGGACGTACCAACCTGCATCGCAATCTTCTCCCTGCTTCATTACTTCCATCTGACCAATTTTTTCTGGATGTTTGTGGAAGGTAACGGAGATTGAAAATTACGCAAATTACTAATAAAGTTATTTGAATTTAAATTTATTTTAGGCATCACTGTCTCGAGTGTCACTCAAATTTAATGACACTAGCTAATAGGATTCATTGCATGATAAAGTGTAATCAGTCAGGAGTTAAGTGGGACACTGATAAAGAGGTAGAACACGATTAACGGATAAGGGCACTGATAAAGCTTACAGAGGATATTTTCATAGGGAACGATATTTTTTGACAGTTGGCAATTGGATTTACAATTTTTTTTTTCTTTGTTTCAGGACTGTACCTGTACCTGTTAGTCGTAAAAACTTTTACTGGAGACAATATTAAATTAAGGCTCTGCCTTGTTATAGGCTGGGGTGTGTGTTTACTGATTTTTCTTGTATTAATTACGCCATATTTTCTTTTAACTTTTTAAACGCTCCTTTTACCTTACACTTAACGAGTTCTTTCCTCAGGATTGCCTCTTCTGGTAATAGCCGTTTGGGCAATCGCCAAGTCCCTCGCAGGCGTTTCGTCGCAGACGGGTAACCAGGTGCAGAAAGAATAATTAAAATTATATTTCTAAATAATTATTACAACCGACCATGCAAAACATTTAAAAGCTGCTCTACTTAACCCCACAGGTCGGTCTTTGGCGTCATTGTCCCTGGATGTCACCGCATCCTTACGACTGGTTTTATCAGGCACCAGCCATTATCGTACTCGGTGTCAATGTCATATTCCTCTTCATGATCATGTGGGTCAGTAGATTATTATAGCGAGTCCCGTCAGTATAATTTAATTGGTACTGCTCTGATCTCCCTATTAATACTGCTTATTTCATTACCAGGTGCTGATAACCAAGCTGAGATCAGCCAACAACGTCGAAACTCAGCAATATCGTAAAGCCAGCAAAGCCCTCCTCGTTTTAATCCCATTACTGGGCGTGACTTACATCCTGGTATTAGCCGGACCCACCGAAGGGCACGTGGCAAATGTATTTTCCTATGCCAGGGCAATATTACTGTCCTCTCAGGTGAATCAATGAAGCATCGATTAGAGCCATTAGGATTAGCGCACTAAATACTGTGGAGTAAATGAATTTGTTATTTTTTTTATTGCCCTTTTGTATTAATATTCCAGGGCCTCTCGGTAGCATTGTTTTATTGCTTCTTGAATACCGAGGTACAGAACACCGTGAGACATCATTTCTCAAGATGGAGCAACGCACGAAATCTTGGTACCGATCGACGATACTACAATAACTGGTCGCCACGTTCCAGAACCGAAAGCATAAGGTACAATTTTGAAATATATGTGGCCGTACCTAATGACTCGTAAAGTTTTACGTCCTGAGGGGGCCCATTTTGATATTTGCTCGAAGGCTATATTGCCAGCCGTCAAATCCGTATCGCAAGCGCGAATCTACGGTGAGCGAAACCACAACCACCACGGTAATTGGGCCCAATTCTACGACAGCCTTTTTGGAACGTAACAAGAAAGCCATATCCAAAGACCTGAACGAGTGAAAGATCCGAAACGCGCACAACCCGCCTCTTCGTTCTTCCTTCCACGTGGAGCGAAGACTGGGAGCTGCTGCGGGAGACGAAGAGGATATCGTACCTTGATGTGAATCACTGTTTATTATAAAATAGATTTATATTCTATATAGTAAAGTATTATTGGTATACTTGACACTTCGACGAGCCAGGGTAAGTAGATATAGAGATAATGCGGCTTACGTTGGCCTCTCTGAACTCTCAACTTCATATCAAGCATACACTCACAATTTTGCTACTAGTACATTAACCATTATGGTTGCGGCATCAGCTAGCCCTTGTATCACTGTATACTTGGGTTTCAATGACAGTTTAAGATTACTTAATCAATATCAATTGCCTCGTTGAATCTTTATCTGATTCAGCCATTACTATAAACGGGTATCGGTATTTCGATATGCTTAACGTTGACTTTAAACGAAATCTCAGGACATTGAATTTCTCGAAATCCTTCATTGCGGACTATTTTTACTGAAATAATGAAAACTGTACCTGATCGTTCGAATTACTTACTCAGTCTTATTACTTTGAGAATTTCCTGGGATAGGTATCTCAATAAAGTGTCACTCGAGTTATCTTCGTATATCACTTTAATGAGCATCGCACATAAAGTAATTTTAAATAGTCCTTTAGGGGATTTATTTTCATTCTTCTATTTTTTTCTTTTTTTTAAATGCCAGAAGCAAATTCCGCTGTTGGTCTCATCGTGTATTTGCGATGGTGTAATGATCCTCGATACGTCGGATATGAAGAGATAGAAAACAAAAGAGGAATGTTCTCGTGCTCGTTATTTTACGAATCTTATTGTAATTACCATTCTTTACATTCAGCGATAATTTAATCATTACATTAACAACTGCATACTGTTCATATTGTTGACATGTCCACGTTTACGTAAGACCTAACAATACTTTGTACAAGATTTATGATACAAATATATTAAGACATTCTTTTCTTGGTTTTACATGGTCTACAGTGCACCAAGTTGTCTTTCTTGAACCTCACACCGTCATACCTTTAGTCCGATTTCGACATTTTCTTCAATTTTTATTCTACTTCTGGTATAATCGTGAATTGTTATTGTAAACTACGCACATTGATGTACGATATACAAGCATACTTCTTTTATTCATTGAGATTGTTTTTTTTATCTTTTATACCCATCTGGATTGTATTTACTTTTTCTTTCTCTGTGGTTTCTCTTGTTCTCTTCTTCTGTGATCTATTAATTAATTTAATTTATTCACTTTGGAGCCGTTAATCGTGAACCTTGCTCGTGATTCTGATACTTTGGTTTGCCGTGCGTGAATGGCAGATATCGGTACTTTATCATATGCTGAAAATACAACAAGAAATTGATTAGTAGGTATCATCGTTATTGGGAATACTTCAATCTATAACATAATGCTAATGACTTGGTTATCAATGATAAGGTTGTAGTGTTATACAAATTTTCGGGAATAGATTACCTTGATCTGCCGCTTCATTGTGATGCAGAATAATGTGATGAAGTACATTACTAAAATTGGCCAGAACACTGGTATGTTGAAGCAATCAAATAATGTGCAAACGAGGGCAAACAGTGTTGATTTCGTCACGGAATACCAAAACTTAAATTCAGGTAGGCGCCTTATGAACGGCCTGAACTCCTCGTTTGATCGCGTTGGTAATTCAGGACCTTCTCCGTCTGCAAAGTGTGGAGTAGAAATTTCAGTTTGTAGTTTATATTCTGTATGAAGATTTTATACAGCACATGGTGTTTTACTTACCATCAAAATCCATCGCCGGGTCTATCTTTGGCGTGAGGAAAGCAATGAACAAATTAAGGTGGTAAATTCCTAGTGCGTACGTGACAATATACCAACCCTAAAAAATGTAACATGTGTTTTAAAATGACTAGTGAATAATATAAAACTTATTTGATCCAAGTCATTGTAAATTTACCTGTGTGAGTACTATACGCAAGAGGAATAATGCTAAGAGGAATACAGCAAATATCCATCTTGATATGGCGTGGGGTGTCCAAAGATCAAGATAATTCTGGTAAATCTGAAAATATGTGTAAGTATTAATAGAAGATTCACTTAGTCTCTGTGCATAGGTAATAATACCAACCTGCGATATTCTTGTTATTGCTTGACTGAACACATTACGCTTCGGTGGACCACCCAAATCTTCATCTTGCATCATTGTATCTATCTATAATTACCAATAAATATAAAACATATTAAAACCAATAAATCCCACTCAGCTGTCATGAAATTCTTTAAGAAACTTTTAAAATAAATTCGAATCATATATTCCATTGTTACAAAATTGTATTAGATAAATATCCACTGCTCCGGAACATATTCTATCTGTTCTTTATCCCCACAGTTAAACTGTCCATCAGCAATTATTCCAATCTTGGCATAGCACTTTGATAACCAGCAACTTAAGCTCATTAAAGTGTCATATTGGCTTCCTTTAATTAACCTACTACCAAATATTTTCCATTATAAGATTGACTCCCCACGAGACTATACATGCCGGAAAACAATTGAGCACATCATTCCTGACTTCTTATCCTCACCTGTCCCATCAGGACGAAGATACTGATAATACTTCCTCATCCTAACCTCGTAAAATCACCTTCTAAGATTGCTTCAGGCTTTACCTGATTTCGGCCGTGCTGATGGGAACTTGCTCACAAACGTGATATAACAATCTATGTACGACGAAGGTGAACGCACAAAATTAACGGCATACTATGCACGGCTAATTGGTTATCAAACATAAGTTGAAGTGCACCGGATTCAGGAACTTGTCTTCAGGGACACACAGGGGCACAGCCGAGAAACTTGGCGAGTAATCCTACTCGCGTGAGTTCACAAAACTCGGTGACGCTGGCTGATTGTTATTGGTTCTCGGTACTTATTAATGGCGGACCCGCGAAACGTTTAACGTGTCTAATTCATCTATGATTTACTTTGGCGTCATATTCTTTTTATCCGAAACGTATATCAAATAATTATTTGGTCCCTTCGTTATTTCATAGTGATGTTGAAATCATAACTTTATCCTCCATTAGATAGGCAGACCAGTATTCTCAATTCGAAATGACTTCAATGGTATGATCGATGTTCCAAATGTTTTATTTTAAGAGGAAGTAGATAATATGAATAGGAAATACAGCGTGGATATACCAACACGTGATTCCACTTGATTTTAACGATCTCTGCATATAGTTATTCCATGAAGTGTCATGATGATTCCTCAGTGGACTCAGTTGTGAGAGCGTCGGCTACGTGGCATTCTGGCTTTTGATGGGTTTCACTTCCTTTTCCGGTAGTAGCGTGGGTTTTTGTCGTTCGTCTTTTAGGTGTAGCTATGAAATAATATTATTTTTATGACGTTAGATTATGTAGATAAGAATATGTACAAACGGTATAACATAGTCTTGAGTAAATCATAAACAAGTCTTCGTTTTAGCTGTTGAATAACAATAAACTTACGTTGTCATTCCAATGATTCGCGACTTCCCGACAAGACAGTGTATGTAATAACGAGGAGGAAAATTTATCACTACACAAATTATATAGATTTAATTATATAATTACATCGTATCTAATATCGGTATCATTTTTCATTATGTCAAACAGTTATATTCTTTAAAGAACTTGAAATCTTGTACATTCCGTTAGAGCCAATTTCAAGGTTTCGGTCACCTCCTCGCCCAGTATGTTTTCCCGATATGGCATTCAATTTTGGATGGTAAAATTTTACAGTTCTGAACTATTCTAAGGAAAACAAATAACATTTTTTTTTTATAAACTTTTAATATTCAGTTATTCGACCGAAAGATAGGTAAAATCAGTCAGACACGATTATAAAATTCGTTATTGCTTTCCCGCCGTCTGCTGGCCAATCACAATCCTCGATTCGCGTCACGTGACCTCCATTGTCGTATCCCCACCTGTTTTGAGAAAGCCATATTGATTTTTCAACGTAATACAACCACCAAGCCCTTTCGCGTATAATTTTTGCCTACAGTAATAAAAAGACTAAAGCGAACCTCCAAAGTAATCAAAGAAGTATACTAAGTTGCTGAATGAGCGCATCAGGAATAATTCCGAGAACAGGGCGCGGCAGTTCCTACCGATTAATTGTCAGTTATTTGACTGGTGTAATCGGGGCACGCGCACCAGCAGCGCCCTGCATGGTCATCGGTTGCCATCGGTTTGGCTCATATGCGAACCCAGGAACTCCCTCACGTCTTGGATATGCCGATGTCGCTTTACTACTGGAGTTTACTTTCACCGCATTGCATAGCCAGAATGCTGACTGCTGTGCGTATTTACTATGCGACGATAGTATAGTGCCGCACGCGTGATGGAGCAGCTCCGAAAGTTATTCACGCGAACGCATATCTTCGCCGCCGGGAAGCCAGTTACGAAATGAGCTTGTGACAGCAAACAGCAGTAGCAGCCACTAACCGCTATTAGCATAGTGGTTCCATTGGTGAGCCGTGAGGTCCGTTCTGCGCGTTCCTTTTGAGTGAGTTCTCGCCCACGAGCTACAGTGTATGGCCCCCGTTGGATCTCGCATTGATAGATCGACGCGCGTGGTCAGTGAAAGTGAAGTTTTACATTGATTCAAGAAAGACTTTAATGAGGTTTAAAGTGAATTTAGACTCCCTGATGCACTTCGTGGCTGCTGCGATGAGGCTTCTCATTGATATTGCACACCCTGGATTATAGAATGAGCCTTACGGTTCTGACGCCTTTACTCAGCTGCTATTGTATTTAGAGATATTCTAAAATCTTATGAAAGAACCTTCAGTCAGGAACTCTCTAGTAATTACGTTCTGTGCTCTGGTTTGTTTTGTTGGGCCATGAACAAGTTTGGACAGTCTTGAGTTTCTTTCTGGAAGGCAGATTTGGAGACAGACTGGAGCAGTGTGTTATTCTATTAATGGTTTTGATGAATGGTTACTTTTAATTGAGAGACATTGATAACATCCAATTTATAAAGTTTGTTAGCAAAAGAAGAGATACCGAGGAGTCTTATTGTATCATGAATGTAAGTAGACGTTTTGGAAGACATTTTTTTAAATTTTCTCATTGGTAAAATTTTATAGCATTTTCTAATCCAGTGGTGCTATACTCGTTTCATTTTGTAGATCTGTTAGAATTAAAAATATTTATGACAATATATTTATGTTTCATGTTTTTCTTGATTCTATACATTATATTTGAAACTGGATGGACTTTTAAATACTATGTTTATGTATATTCTCCTGTTGTTGTAAAGAGAAATCCATAGAACATGTGTTTCTCTTAAGGGCTAATGATTTGCTCCAATGTTTTTTGAATCATGCTACACTGGCTAGTGTCCGGACTATTTTGAGAGCAGTCTGGTTGTACCAGCCAGTTATATAATAAGCTGGATCACTGACCCAAAAACTCAGTAAATTTAGTCCCGATGACATCTGTGGAATGTAATTACACTTTTATTCATGCTTGGATTCCAAAGGCAGCAACAAGAGAGCAAAAGAGGAGATGAGAGAGAAAAAAGTTAAAATGCATGAGAGAGTGAGATAGAGCGGTTGTACCATTAATGGTTTTAAAAATAGTTCTCAGCTTACTTCAGCATATTCCCTATTAACCTTATGATAAGAAACATCACTGCTGATTGCTAAGACCCATTAACATATATTAACTTATATTAACATGTGTTCTAAGCTTCAATTTAAACCCTTAAATTTCAATTTGGCCCTTTAACTATGTTCCGTGGTTATTCTCATTCAAAGACCATCCTAAAACTTGATAGCCAAGAGTGTTTTTGCATCGAAGGTTTACTAGCTGCATTGTTTTCTGTTGCACTAGGTGGCTGGCGCGGTAGAGAGGTGGTGTCGCGAGGGTGGTTGAGTCGCCTTCGGATACGTGAGATGATCGAAAGCGTATCCCGACGAGCCCTGAGCGGCTCCAGCGGGAGCTATCACGTTCGTGGTGCTGAGCTGGCGCGAGATCGTAGACTCAAATCCCTTTCAGCCACTGTTGTCTTTCTTGATGACACTCAACATACCTTCCAGTTGGATGTAAGTCATGCAATAAAACTATTCTATGTTTTCAAAGTATCTAAGATAGATTTCTTCTGTTAAAAGATCTTACTTCAACACTGTGTATCATTAGATTCTTTTTCAAGTTCTTCTAGCCCAAAGTTTTTCCTTGTATTGAATCCTGAATACGTAAGAAATCAGGGAATCCTTAAAAGTAACAACCCAACGTTATGGAGATTCTCGGTATTTTATTTCAGAAGAGAGCTAAAGGTCAAGCCCTTCTGGATCTCGTATTCCAACACCTGGAGCTTATCGAGAAGGACTACTTTGGCTTACAGTACGCCGATAATGGGGCTGCACCGTCCACGTGTCCGAATGCGGACGTAATGGTATTTATCATCTCGATAACGCTTAATGATTTTTAATTTAAATTCATGTAAGTCAATTAAAATTTTCATTTATAGCGCTGGCTCGATCCTGCCAAACCGGTCAAGAAGCAAATAAGAAGTAAGGGTAAAGGTCGTGATTTTCAAAAATACTAATCAGTCATAACATGCATTAATAGTACAATGACGTTTAATCAAAGTTGCCTGAGCTCTGTTGTAATAATTACACCTATTTATTATTCGTAGGCGGGCAGTTCTTTTTTAGAGTTAAGTTTTACGTATCCGATCCAAGTAAACTCCAGGAGGAGTACACTAGGTATCAGTTTTATCTGCAAATACGCCGGGATATCCTTCAAGGAAGGCTACAGCTACCTCCGAGTACTGCTTGCTTAATAGCCAGCTATACCGTCCAATGTAATTACATAGTACAAAGAATCAGTATAATTTTGACCACTCTCCAAGGCGCTATTCATTAATCTCAATTATCTTTTTATTTCATTAATCACCAAAGCCGAACTAGGAGATTATCATCCAGAGGAACACAGTCCGGGTTATCTATCTCGTTTACAATTAATACCTGGACAAACAGAAGAGATGGAAAAGAAAATAGCCGAGCTCCATAAACTCCACAAGTATGAGCAATCAGCGAGAAATATGTCACTTCCTCATCCCGTTTGGTTCCCAGGGCTAATTAACGGCTAACGTAATTAATTTGTTTGCGCAGAGGTCAGTTGCCAGCGGATGCTGAGTTCAACTTCCTGGACCATGCAAAGCGTCTCGACATGTACGGCGTGGAGTTACATAAGGCAAGGGTATGCACGTTTGCTGTTGTCCACTGCGAATGTAATGATCACTGTTGAACACTTAAAATTTTGCATGCAATTATATTATTCTATATTTCCAAATAGATTGCACGATACGTTAACGCACGTGGTGTACAAGGAATGAAAGCATTAGTCAATTGTATTAATTAAAAAATTGTAACAGCAATCAATATCCTTTTATAGGATTCTACGAACAAAGAGATTCAATTAGGAGTCACTTCGATAGGACTGGTTGTCTTCCAAAATAACATAAGAATCAACGTCTTCTCCTGGTCGAAGATTGTCAAGATCTCTTTCAAGAGGAAGCAATTTTTCATACAGCTACGCAGAGAACAGGTGTTTATTGAATTCATAATTTAGCTTAAAAAAAAATAAGTATCTAGTGTAGATGGGTATCATAAATCTTTACGATGAGCTACATGATAAGCAAAATGTTCGCTAAGAATGGCATAACTCAAGAAAACTTTCTATCCAGTCAGAGAATTACGACACGCTCTTGGGCTTCAACATGCAAACATACCGGAGCTCAAAGAACCTGTGGAAGGCGTGCGTGGAGCATCATACCTTCTTCAGATTGCACAGCCCGAAGATGCGTCCGCGACGTTTCCCCTTGACTCTCAGTAGCAGATTCACTTACTCAGGTCGCACAGAATTCCAGACAGTGGAGGACGGGAAGCATCGTGCACGCGTCGAACGAACTTTTATACGGTAAGGCTTCGTTAGTATTACATAGGCTACCCAAAGTTCTTATCATCTTCGAGATAAAAATTAATCTGGCTTTGTCGCACGACAAATGATTCGACATTCACAATTGAAAATAACAGTCGGTTATGAGACGTTTAAAGAAGTACACAGTATCTCGCGTCCGCGGGACGATGACAATTTTCCCCCGGGTTATCGCTAGGTAGACCTGACTGATTGTCATCGCAGTATTATGGAACTACGTAGAATCTAGTCTTTGTTCTTGTTACAGATCCCCTAGCAAGAGGCTGGTGCACGGAGTTACCTCTGCACCCATCGTCGAGGAAAAGGGCAAGATTGCACTTCCGCCAGGTAGACCACCACGTCCGTACGACAATAAGGTCCAGAGTCTTGGATCCAGGGAACCGCGTCAGGCTTGGGGTGAAGGAAATCCAAGTGATGAGTTAGTATTAACTATTCTGCAGCTGTAGCTGCTGCTTGTCGCATGTGCGTTATGTTAACGTTTCTCGTCTCTGTGTTGCATGCTCTGGCTACGCAGTGAGGGTGGTTTTTTGTCCCTCAGAGAAGAGCTCAACGGTTCGCATACCCAGGGTGGTGCGTTCTCGCCGGTACTCGGTTCCAGGGTCTTGAGCTATGCAGATGATGACACTACCATCGAGAGGAATATCTATGATCTACCAGATTACAGTGAACCCACAAGTTCACCAGCTCCTCAGGTACCTCAATCAATTTTCTACAACATGTTTCCTTCCCTAAGCTTAGGAAATTTGTAGTCGATAACTCTAACTTATTATCTATATTAAAAAGTTAGTGATAGCACGCGATAAAGAATGATTGAAAACTGATCTCTATTCAGATTAGGGATAATAACATGGTATCATAGTCGTATCGTGTTCTAATTTTAATAGTCCAACTGGTTTTTCCCTATATTCTGTCACATCTTAGACCACACGATTCTATGCTTTTAGTCTTTTCGATACTTTGCATGATAAGACAGCTTGTAATGTTATGATTGTTTGATAGATTTTGGAAGATGGTTTGGTGACAATAAGATTAACGCCAGATGAACAAGGAAGGTTTGGTTTCAATGTGAAAGGTGGTCTCGACCTGGATATGCCTATTTTAGTTTCAAGGGTCGCACCGAATACTCCAGCTGATCGTTGTTACCCGAAACTCAATGAAGGTGATCAAGTATGTATTTCATATTGATTAAAAACATAAAAGTGACACTGCAACATGAGGCGGAAAACTCATACCTCAAAATTTAGGTTGTCTACATCAATGGCATTGATGTCAATGGAATGTTACACGAGCACGTGGTTAACCTGATACGACAATCCCGAGATTCCGGTACCGGCGAACTCACCTTGACCGTCAGACCAAATGCACTTTACAACGCGCTAGCTGGAACCGATGAAACCTCAGAAGAGGAACCTCCATACAGGTACAGTTATTTTTTTATAAGAAAAACATTGTTATCGATCATCATATAATTAATGAATTTTATCATTTTTCGTACAAAGATACGTACCGGATGCACCACACGCTGCAGTTGGATCAGATGCACTTGCGCAGTCCATGCTTCTACTTGCTGATGGTTTAGCAAGCGGTGCTCTGATTGCTCAGTACGAACAGTTGTATAGAAAAAATCCAGAATTGACTTCCCTCGAATCGAAAAAGCCAGAGAATCAAAATAAAAATCGTTACCGGGACATATCGCCGTGTAAGTATAAAGTTATTTCAAGATAAGTATCCAAGTGCACCGGGTAGATTCGTTAAATATATTTATAAATTTATATATTCTTTTAGATGACGTTACTCGTGTCATTCTGATGGGTTCCGTTAACGGAGACTACATTAACGCGAATTACGTTAATATGGAGATTCCCGGTTCTGGTATAATAAATCGTTATATCGCGACGCAGGGTCCGCTGTCCTCGACGGTAGCTGATTTCTGGCAGATGGTATTGGAAGCTGGTAGCACATTAGTTGTGATGCTCACGACATTGGTGGAACGAGGTCGCGCTAAATGTCATCAGTATTGGCCCGCGATAAATGAGACTCTCACGTTGAGAAATCTTACATTGACCTCGACTTCTGAGCAGATCGAGGACACCTTCGTCTTTCGCGAGTTCATACTCCGCGACATAAACGTCGGTATTTCGTATGAATGCAGTAAGATACTTCATAGTCGTAACTTCGCTATCAGTTATAACGAGTTATTATTTTTAATCTTCAGACCGGCGAGGAAAGGGACATAACTCACATGCAATATTGCGGCTGGCCAGATCATGGCGTTCCCAGCGACTGGCGACAGTTCACCACATTCACAGAACGTGTGCGTTCGGCAAGAACGGGTATTGTGGAACCTGCAGTGGTTCACTGTTCAGCAGGAATAGGACGTACCGGGGTCCTTGTTCTAATGGAAACTGCCTTGTGCCTGATAGAGGCCAACCAGCCGGTATATCCTTTGGATATTGTTCGTTCCATGAGAGACCAACGTGCTATGATGATACAGAATGCTGTACGTATAATTTTTCTAGATATTAAAATTAATTTCTAGCTGTCACAATAAGTTAATCATATCATCTTCATGTTGCAGAGTTTTTCCTAGATATTAAAATTAATTTCAAGCTGTCACAATAAGTTAATCATATCATCTTCATGTTACAGAGTCAGTACAGATTCGTTTGCGAAGCGGTTCACAAGGCATACACGGAAGGCATTGCGAAGCCGCTGCCGGAGTTCAGCAGGTGAGACTGGAAATCCGCCCGGCCCAGCAGATAAGAATGCGAAATTTCTTTAATCAATGGCCGCATTAGATTTCTTGTTTATGTCGCGACGAGTGACATGAAGACGCGATATTAGTCTCGTGCTTTCGACTTTCGCGAGGAACTAATCTTGCGATTTTTACCATGGAACAAGAAGAAAGTGAAAGGAAGATGAATGAAGAAAAATAATGGTAGCTCGAATCTAAAATATTCAGCCTTCTTCTTTCGTAGAGCATCTAAAGCTTAGTTTCTATAACGTGACGAGGATTACTAAGGATTCCCAAGCAGCCCTAAACGTAATCAAAGACCACATTAATTATAATTAATGGAGAGAGTATGGAGTGGACGATGATTTTTTTTATCCATATATCAATTTCTCCCTTTCTTTTTATATAATCACACTACTAAAGAGATATCGAGTCGATACGAGCATATCAGGTCCGTGAGGACTCGCAATTCAGAAAAGCCTTAACACATTCACTGCGAAGCATTTAATTATCGTATTCTAATTTCTCTTTCGCTCTCTTTCTTTAACTTAGGGATTTTCTATTAATCTGATTCGCCGGTACTAATTTAGACTGTTTGTTCGTAATGGGGATATTTATATAATTCATGTATAACAATTGTGATTTGTCTAGTGGTTTTTTTTTAAATACATTTAGAGTATATATAGTATCGACAAGAACCCCCATAAGTGGCTGATAATAATTTTAATGTAACAGTAAAACTTTTGGCGATGAATGTGTTAAAGTAATTTTTTAAGTAAATAAAGTATATATATACAAAACAGACCGGAGAGCAGTGCCTTGTAAATACGAATAATATTGAAAGAGAAAGAATTTTGAATTCAATTTTAAAAGACTTTCGGCCGCTCGCCCTGTCACTTGTATATTTTTCTATTTAACAATCCGACCGTACCTAACAGAATGCAGCGATCGTATAAAACGACCAATTTTAGGAAAAGGAGAAAAACCGTCATTGAAACGCGGAAACGTTCCGTCTAGCCACCCAGGCGATATAAACCAGCCGAATAAAAGCACAAAAGTCCCCTTGGGAGAATTGAGCAAAAGTGAGTGCAGCTTATTGTGAATAATTAATATTTCCCCGTGGACGAAGTATGTAATAGGGAGCTTTAAGATAGAGACACTAGAGAAGATAAATGAAGAATTAAGAAAAAAAAGAAAAAAAGAGAAACGTAGGAATAACAAATAAGAAATACAAATGGGAAAAACTGATAAGCGTACGAAGCAGTATTCGATATAAGTACAATTAACAATATATATATTTCTACGTAAACGCTCGCCATTGCCTGACGAGCCTCGATTGCAAAGAAGTTGGTA
The DNA here is from genome assembly GCA_031762395.1 of Calameuta pygmaea. Classification (NCBI taxonomy): domain Eukaryota; kingdom Metazoa; phylum Arthropoda; class Insecta; order Hymenoptera; family Cephidae; genus Calameuta; species Calameuta pygmaea. The sequence continues at coordinate 15,712 of JASANN010000652.1, read as the reverse complement.
GCTGTCTAGTCTTGTGATTGATTTGTACTTTTCAACGATTGAATAAAGCCATTTTGTAATAACGTCCTTCCATTTTCTATTTACATGACTCCAGTACTACTCGTAGCTTCGTATACGTTGAAATAAAACTATGGGATACAAATTCAAATTCCAGTGATTAGCGTCATAAAAAGATACTACAGACTGAATATTTCTTTTACTAAATACGTGCCTTATATCTTTGTACATTTTTTAACAACGAAGAATCCGACCTGAAACTTTCGTTTCATTAAAACCAGGTCACCTTAATCCCCCTTTCGATTCTGTGTCCTATTCAAAATGCACGAGGCGTCCTGTTAGAAAATATAAACCGTTTATGTTTATGATTTTTACTGTTCACAACGTGCATGTGTCAGGCAAGACAGTCTTAAGCAGTCGTATCTGAGTGCACAAGTGAAATTGTAATAATTGAGTAATCGTTTGGGTCTTGTATTTACATGACCAGTTAGTCTGTCACGTAACTCGGAGACTTTTTTTTTTACTTAAAAATTTACAAATTGAACAGACACACAGGTATTTCATGTCGTTCTTGATTGACAGAAGATAGATGTATGTTCTGTCAATCTCTTTCCTATATTCTCTTAACAGGTAAAAAGTACGTGGATGCCTTGAGAAGTTCTCCCACTTGTTTCTACGTTACTCGGGTAAAAGGATTTCTCACTGGTGCTATCAACTACCAATTCAATCTTCAGCCACTCCTCCTTTGACTCCCTACAAAACTCACGATGAGTATAAAAGCCAGCCGGAACACAGTCTCGTCTAGTTTCGTTTCCATTGCAACACGTTAACCTGTGACCACAAGTATTACAGTGAGTAGGACATAATTATTGTTTAATAGTGCCCTGTTAACTTATGTCATTACGTCAAACTTCTTTGAGAGTGATGAGACCGTGCCGATGGATAATTTTATATTAACAGTTTTGAGTGAACCTCTTTTTTTTTTTTAAACTAACAATTTAAAAGATTGTAGGCAACCTTCTCTGATACATTTCTCTTAATTCATAATGCAGAATCATTTTAGAACGTAACTCATAAGCTGAACTTTAATGCAAGTCTATCATAAGAGGATCTGTAAGAGGGAAAGTTAAGCGTGGGAAAGTATACGCGAGGATGGAAGTAACGGGTATTTCGAGGTATAGTTGGAGATTCTTCTTTTTTTTAAATCTCGATGGCCTCCTTGGCCTTTTGAAGCCATAATAAATTCTGTTTGACTTGATGGTCTCCACACGAGGAACTTTCGAAATTATTTGTATTTCCATCACCCCCGATAAACCACTTTACAATAAATAGTATTCTAAGTACTGTAAATCAAACGTAGCCTCCGCTATTGATTAATTAAAGAATACTTAATCCCTGACAAGTAAACGCTTTTGCTCTCGGTATCCATTAAACGAGTTCGAGTAAGTAAGAAGGGACATTGATTTAAAAATAAATGGAGAAAACTATTGAGAAAGAAATAATGAGATATTCGTATAGAAATATCTTAACTTCTTAACTAGATTAACTGATAACTCGGTAACGTGTTATAATTAATAACAAATAGTTAACGTAATTATAAAGCTAAGTATCTAATTTCTTTTTTTTTTTGACAATATAAAAATATTTTAAAACGAAAAAGAAAATTATGTTTGATAATCAAAAGTATAATTTAAGCTCCAAATGTCTTATTTTTCTAGATGAACGCCTACATCCTGTCCGTAATGATGATGCTGATCGGAGTATCAATAGCTTTTCCGCAAAAGGATGGCCAGATATTTAGTAACGAGGCAATTCGACAGGCCCAAAATACATATCTGATACCTAAGGACGCAACAATCCAAAAAGTCCAGGAAGGAATTGAGTTGGCAGCTTATGAATCGATTCCCGGCGACCAGAGGATCAATCTCTTCGAAATTCTTGGCGAGCACGTACCACCGGAAGTCGTGAACAATCTTCAAAGTCAGGTCGACCAAATAGGCCGAAACTGACATACTTAATTCTTAACTCGTAGAATATTTATTAGGGACAGCGACATTACACCTTGATGTACCGTCTATGATTTTTCACTTTCATAAAATAAATCATTGAAAATCCAGAGTCATAAATCCTTGGTACTTCATTAAATCTTTTTGATGAACCAAATGATGCTGAATGATCACTGAAGAGACAAAAGAAATACAATGTTGTACTTGTTTCCCTATTTGCTAGGTACGTACAGAGATCACATATCTAAGCATCCACTGAGAAAACAACAAAAATTCCAGCAAAATTGATGCCACCGATACAGTGTATATGCACAAAAATACATGCTTAGATATTGGATCGGTGTAAGCAATAAATAAGTTACTGTTTCATTGTACTGCGACAAGTGTTTCACAGCTCATTAAGTATCACGCATCATTGGTGTATCGAATAATAAAAAAGTTATTCTATATGAAATCAGGTGCTTGCTGTACATTCAATAAAAATAATGTACAAAGAACATGAGTACGTATCCAATACAAGGCATTACCGGTGCTACAACGAAACTTATTTGTCAACTGACAATGGAGTCCTTTTTGTCATGACAATATGGTTGTGCTATCAAGTATTATTATTACAGTATAAATACGGCTCTAAATTGTATTTAATGCTGCGAGGAAATGTTATTGTGAAATCACGAGAGATTCACCGTAGCCTCTTTAGAAATTATGTATGCAGCCGATGTGACACGTCTCGGAGAAAGCTGCTGGACGACTTTACTTTCACTTCACATAGATTCGCATTACTATTAAGCAACTCTTCTTCCCGGTTGCGCGCCTCGTGACGTTGTAAATTAAAGAGAAAAAGAACATCGCGAAATTGACACAGTTAAAAAAAAATCAATAGTCTTCACTCGCGCGTTTCCATTAGCTCTTTGCGACTTGGATTTATTTAATAATAACATACTGTGCCTGGTTATCGGTAATAACGTTCGCATACACAATTCATTTTTTTTTATCATCTTATTGGAAATATAAAAACCATGACGGACTAATGTTTGTACAGTAATGATAAATAACTTAGACATTAATTATCCCGGGTGGGATCTGCTTGCTATTTGAAAGTGTCTTTTCGTTTCTTTTTACCTTGTCTGTTGGTTTTGTATTTTTTTTTGTATATATATTTTTTTTATACATTAACATATCATCACTCGAGAAGGCTGGAATTTGCGAAATCGAAACTGTCGAGAATTTGCAAAGTGACCCTTTGCGTCTTCGTCGCAATATTCGTAAGTTTATTGTAAACTGTTACGGCTCGTAATGCAACGTGACACGACTGACACTATTGCGGCACGATTTTTCCGCATGAATTAAACCGCACGTAGAATCTTGGTCCACGGGTACATAGTGAATTAATGTGATAATTTTGAATACAATTTGCCTGTATGACTGTATCGAAAGTCAATCCGACACGAGATAAATTTCCGTTCGTGCAAGAAAATACGATCGTACTGTTTATGGTAATAACAAAGTGAGAAAGTTTTTGCACACCTCCTTCCGTTATGGGTATCATCTTCCTTTTATTGTTTTGTTGGGATTTGTGTTTTGTCTTCTTGAAACGTGTGGCGCACTTCACCAAGTCCATACGATAACGTGGTAGCACTTATTTCCTGAAAAGCAAAAATATTGGTTATGGAATAATTCGTACAATGTGAGATCTTGTGAGGAACAGAATGTCTGCTTTGTACTTTGTATAATAGAGTTTAATAATTACCTGGACTTTTTAGAGCTGCGATCACGTCTGTCGGAGCTATCCTCGCGAGACCGCTTTTTCGAACTCGACGACGAATGGGAGGACTTGTGTCTGTCGCTCTTTTTTGGACTGGTACAAAAGAGATAATAGAAAAATTAGGAAACTTATCAACGATAGAACGAAATTCACGGTAATCACCTGTGTCTGGACGATTTGGAAGGAGACACTTTCTTGTGTGAACCCCCACTCCGTGATCGATCCGTTCTTTAATAGTTAAATCAGAGTAACTCAGTGGTAATTGAATATTGAATCACCGAGTTCCAGATATACTTATCTTGAAGAAGTACAGAAATCATTCCAATGTGCTTACCTGTGTTTGTCCGAAGATCTTCTTTCTCTGCCACTCGATGAACTTTTACTCTTCGACCCGGAGGAGCTCTTATGTTTTGAATTATGCCTGAACAAGGACAGCGTACAATTTATTATAATTCTATGAGAAATATAAATATATATTAGATTGAAATGTCAAGGCTTCATGCAATTACCTGTTCTTCGACGGAGAAGGGGACTCTCTTCTGCTGGATTTCTTTTTGTTAGCTGTGGAATTGTAATCATCACGGAATCTCTCATCTGATCTCTCCTTGTCTTCCTCCGCAGCTTCTCTCTCAAGATCGGACCAGTCTTTACCAGACTCTTCAGAACTGCCCAATTCCTCCTCTGCAAATATAGACATCGATTCAATATTTTGTATCTACTCATAGAATTACAAGTACTCTAATATTGTACCTTCGCTATCAGAATCTTCTGAAGCTTCGGAGTATTCAGAATCATCATCAGATTCTTCTTCGCTCTCCATGTCAGAGGGCTGTAAGAAATTATTTAATATTTACAATTAATTTTTAAGGAGTTTGATTATATTTAATTAGGCTCTTTTTAAAAGCTCACTTCGTAAGCGTCATCCTCTTCTTCTTCCTCGTCATCAACTTCTTCATTTTCTGCATCGCTCTCTGGATCCAAGAAAGTCCAACCACCACTATCGAAGAAACCTTCAGGATCGTCCGTAATAGTTTTCATAATTTTCGTCCAATTCAAAGACTGTACACCTTCTGAGTACCGAATGTCGCACGAGCTGTAACATGATTATTTATCATAAGCTATACTGATTAAATTAATCCAATTAATTTTATAAACTACACTTACTTCAACCATTCCTTCACGTGATCCAGCATGTTCATTGGAATAGCATTGACCATAGCGACTTTGCGATGATAATCTTTAAAGACAAAAATCATATCGAAATTCTTCAGATGAAATTGGACTCTCTCAAAATGTACCAATTCCACGTCTTCGAGTGTAATGACAAATGGTGGCTATAAAAAAATTATTAACATTTAATAATCATCATTCTGTCACAGGTCTATGCTTATACTCACCCATTCGGTAAGATTGACAAGGCATCCACTGGTGGGCTGCAAAAGGACTGTACTGCGGTATGGAGCACCGGGAAAGCCCAATTCTCTGAATGGAGTGTCGAATTCGATTTCTTGTTTAGTCATTCCTTCTACCTGTGGAAGACGATGAAAAAAAATTATAATAGCCCTCGAATCATTTATCGAAGAGACAAATCAATTGTTTAAATACAAATATTAAATTAAATACCTTTTCACAGAAGCTCTTGAACGCAGTTTTCAGTTTGTGCCTCAATTCTCGCTCAGACTGCTCAGCAGCAAGATCATCACGGTCATGCATATGCTGATGTTTTCCCAAGTCAGTAGTAATTTCACCGACTTCCGTATAGAACTGTACATCCACATGTTTCTTCTTACCAAACATGATAGCATGCTGTAGGAAAAACGACAATTAATTTTCTTATCTATTTCAATTTAAATAGTTGACGCACCTTTAGATGGAAATGTAAAAGAATTATCATTTCTCCGTCACAAGGCTGGAAAAAGGCATTCTTGATGTTGTTGTAAAGAATATCAACTTTATCGCCACGGACGGAAGTGTATCGGAATCCATTAGTATGCGCCTCAAGACCACCAGTCATTCTTTTAGTAACAATGTTAGGCCTGATGTAAAGATCCTTGAGTTTGGGATTACCCTTATTCTGTGAGAGAATAAGAGTGTCCTGCTTAACAAGATCCTCCTTTTCGCGTTCCTCGGCTTCGCGATTCTTAAACTTCTTTTGGACTTCCTTGATCAATCGGAATGCTGTATTGAGATTAGAAGATGGTGCTGATATCTCTCCAGGCTCCTTAGTATTCGTGGACCGATACGTTCTATAAAAATCAATGTAACATGTTAAAAAATACTGCCTGCTTCATAAAATTTAATGCATACTTACACTTCTTTGACAAATGTGGCATCTGGCTGTGGATAAGTCCCTCCCTCATTACGTCCCATAGTTGCACCGGGATGGAAGAAATTAATTCTAAGATAGGTATAGTCCCCTTCGACAGACTGTGAGATATTTTTGATAGTCGATATGTGAAAGGGTACAGGAACGCCAAAGATTGGTAGAATAACAGTTTCATATTTTTTGTCTGAAACAAAATTATTTACGTACTCATTACAGCTCTAAATTTTATGGGCAATATGAAATATAGATGATCTTACCAACGTAGAGCTTCAATTCCTTAACTTCAGGCTCACGTGGTACATGACTGAGACTTTTGTAAGAGACTGTAGATTTTCGAATTTTTTCCTGCTCCTTTCCACCGGATTGCTGAGCTAATCTAGCCTTGGCAATTTCATTAAGTTGTTGGGCTAATTCCTTTTGATGTTGTTTTCTTTTCTCTTCGGAACTGTGTTCTGTTCTAAGTTTGGATTCTATAACAGCCGTTCTCTTTCCACGACCCAGGATCTCTGGCTTTGGTTCATTTTCTTTCCCACTACCCTCCTCTTCCTCCTCCTCATCATCCTTTAAGTAAATACCAATATTTTTTACTTTCTTCTTCGACGGCGTTAGAACTGTAGCTGGTTGCCCCTGGAAGAATTTTTAAAAAGGTATACGTAATTTCTGTTTCTGATTTCGTATGTATGTAATGTTTATTTATGTATCTTACCTCATTCACTATAACGGTGTCGCCGATGAACAATGCGTAGTTCTTTCCTTCTTTATCGGTAGCTTCTGGGTTATTGAGATTGGAAAGACCAACATTGACATTAAAAACCATGCCTTTCTTAACAACGGCATGCGTTTTCGGTCCAATAAGTAAAGAACTCTCCCGGAACTCTATACCCATTGCGAAGCCAAAATTTCTAGTCAAGTGATCAAGCATGTTGGGCTTCTCATTTTTGACAAATTTTATGCCAGTATCGTAAACTTCACTTATTTTTGTTCCAGCTACGAGTTTCTTTAGAATTTCTTCCTCCAGTTGCAGCAGGAAATTATAGTTGTCCTAAATGCAATCGACACATTAGAAACACTGAATCACGAAATAATTAATCTAGTTTATTGGAATCAGGACTTCCTTCGTACCTCAATGGCCTTTGTAGGATTAACCAACAATGTGCGCACGATGTTTGAACAATACGACTTGTATCGTGCACCCAGTGAACAAATGATAACTCCAAAATGAACAATATTTTTGTCACTGATTACACTAAATTTAAGTGAATAATTTCCACCACTTTGAATTATGGCTGGATAACACATATCAACCTGAGTGACGTCAACACCAGTGACGTATTTCTTATTTGAGATGGCTGCATCTACTCCTTCTGCGAGTTTGGAGTGCTTTACTTTCTATAAGAGAATTTTGTCATTGGATTTGAATTCCAAATACTTTTCTACATTTTAAATAAATAGGAACATTTTGACTGATAAGGGGATTACAAACCTTGTCCGAATCAATAATTTCCATGATCTGATCTTTTAAATATTTTGTAAAGACGTCTACAGAAACTAGGCAAGCTTTCTTGATAGTCAGAATCTCTGAATCTTCCTTTGGACACATAACATAAGCTGCTGCTGCACTTACATCAACCTGCGAATATAATTAATGAATTATCAAACATTACTCAATAAGTACCATCTAAAGCAATATGTTACAGTATCAAATGATTCGGGTTTGAGAGCTGCTCTCCACGCATCCATGAATGCTCCAGGGTAATTTTCTTTTGAAAATACTCCTAAAGTTTTGCCTTTTTTGCTACCCTTAATAACATCAATGAGTTTGGCAAAGTTGGCTTTATCCTCATCATTCTGAAAAAATTATACAGCGTATAAGACTTTAAAATCAATATGTTCTGATAACGAAAACATCCTTTATATACTTACTCTGTCACGTACTAACAGTTTCACAGGTGGGACACCTGTGTCTTCTGTCTTTTGATTCTCGACCTTCCTCAGAAATTCAATTTTCTTCTTACTGGCAAGAAAATGAATGGAATCCTCAGCGAGGATCATGATAGTATCAGCCAACTCATAGCTAAGCAGCCACGTCTGCAAGAACATAAGATACAATAACCCTGAGGCTCCAAAGCATCTCGCAGTAATTTGAGATATAAAAATAATAATTATGTTCTTTAGAGATAACTACAAATACATATACATTGCATATCTCTCATTACACAAATATCTCACAGAAATTCACACAAATTTATCCTGATCTACCTGAAGAGCTGTGGACTTGCTATAGACAATATCCTCGTCCGTACCAACGGCGGAGACGAGGCAATCCATTTTGCTGAAACTTTCATCTGTGCCGACTTCGCCATCCTGTATTAAAAAAAGAAGCATCAGCTCAATCTCATATAATATGAAATATAAAAATCAATGTTCAAGGAGACGACCACGTTACCTTCCACGCAGCGTAAAGACGCTTCATACGCCGGAAAAACGTGTCTTTATCGAGAGTTGCGTTTGACATGATGTCGAATCCGTTTTAGGTTGTAAACCACAAAGCAGCTTTGCTGCTCAAGCTGGAGCGCGCTATATCTAAGCACTGCCAGTACTGCTTGTACTGGAAAACGTATTTCGAAGCTCAACGCAGTTGAAATTTACAGCACGTCGCACACGAATAGTTAAAGCGCTTAAACCTTTTTTCAACTGTTTATTGACCAAACGTTAAGATCCGACTGAACGTTCAGACATACTTTACATTTTCTTTGTTTCCCGGCTCTTAAAACGCTAAGTGTGCTCGAACGGCAAGTTCCAATGCGGACATGGCGGGATTTGTAACCAAACCGCAACGAGCTTCCACTCGCTTGGACTACGATAAAAAGTAATATAGATTGTACACTGAGTATCTCGTAGCAGCTCGCAGTGGTTGAAACGAGAGATGAGGTTTGTTTTTTCTCTTGGTTTATTCAAACATGCGTATAAATTGTTCCATGTTGGTATTCCTCTGAATTGAGTAACTTGTCCAACATACAACGCACATAAAACGTATTATATTTAGGAACACAAATCATAAAAACGTGCTTCAAACTTCAAACAGCTCCATTTTGAAAATTGCTGGTCTCTGATCTCCCAACAGATATAAAGCTTTAAATGAATAAACCATTGAGAATTTGATACATAGAAATATTTGACGATTACCTCCAGACTACCGCAGTTATTTTTTGCCGACATATTTAAGCTATGCGTAGTTTATATGCATGAGTAACGAAAGTCTAGCAGTCCGTTCCCGGCCTACATAAAGAAGTCTGGTGGTCCAAAAGTTAAGGGATCTAATTTTAAAAAACATTTATTTCTATAGGATTCTGTGGAATTTCTGGTATTTGTCGGAATATATCACACCCCTTATAGTCTAAATAATATAATGTGCCTAGAACTTGAATTCCTTGTACTTCTTTGAAGATTTCGCTTCCTGGGTCTGTTGACGCTTCCGTTTGCTCTGTAACAAAAAATATTATCAATGAAGGAAGAACATATTGAAAGAAATAATTTAGTGCAAAAGAAATGAACCTTTTGCCGTTGGACGTGATCCTGTAACATTTCTGTAAGATCTTCACGCTGAAGATGAGCTTGTCTGGATCTCATTGTTTCTTCGTAACGAGAAGCCATGGCTTCAGAGTCTAAATCAAGCTCGCTAGGATCAAGAGCTAATTCTACAGTTCCATCCTTTTCTGTTCTGGAATCTCCAGGAGCCGATCCAAGTCCTCGCCTTGCAGCAATTACGGATGGTGGTGCTTGTCCGCCAGCACCAGTCATATCGTAAACATGAGTACTGCCCATCATGCTTGCACCAAGACCTTCTGCACGTCTTTCTTGCAAGACAGTGTAAAGTGCTGGAGTTTCTCCACCTTCCATTTCGCTCTCAATTTTCTTCTTTCGAAGTTCGATAGTCTCGGGAGTCTCAAGACCTGTTGGAATGGACGTAATTCCACTAGGAGTAATTAGCCCTTCAGCTCCTGGTGTTACAAGCCCACTGGCATCTCCATCAATATCTTTTCCATCAACTTCTCCGTCGGCTCCTTCTTCTTCTTCCTCATCTTCATCTTCTTCACCAGAAGATTCAGATTCTGGCTCGCCCCACATACCCCGATCGACCTCCTCGTCCAGAGCATCGTCTCCTGGAGCCCTCGCAAGACCAAATACGTCTCCGTACAAGGGACGGCCAGTCTCATCTACCGGAGGTTTACCCCAGCCACCAGCGTGATAACCAAATGCACATCCTTCGGGAATTGGAGCGTTAAGACCTGGGATTTTCAGATTGGGATAACTAGGAGGTGGACCGTAACGCTGCATGGCAATGAGCCACGGCGGTGGAACTTTGTGACAATTTGGGCCAACTGGCATACCCAGGGCGGTACGCAATTCGTCGGACAATTCTCCAGGTTTCTTTTCCTTGAGACGAGTTTCAAATTCTTTGCCCTCGTAATACAAATCTCCATGAATTGTCATTCGGGGCTTTATTTGCCATTTAAAGAAAGCATCGTGGAGCTTCTGATAATCTATGTCAATTTTTCCAAGTTTGGGTCTGGCGCGTTCACGCATTTTGGCCTTCAATGTTCGAGAATCATCGCGTTCCTGGAGGCTGGCTCTCATTTCCGTGATTCCCGTACGCTTTATGAAGTCAGGCAAATCGAAAGGCGGCTTTTCAATGCCGCGCTTTCCCTGAAGATATTTTCTTTTGAAGCACCAGTGACGTGGAACAGGCACGGTGTTTCTGTGAGCTTTAAGTTGTACCAGCAATTTAGGGTCCCTGGCTGTAACATCATGCATTTCGACAACGTCAGGACGTCCCACTAATTGTTTTAATTCTGCCACACTGAGTCTGGTGAGTCTTTTCAATTTTCTTTTTGATAACCTTGGTGCTCCGTTCTCTGTGGTGCTACGTTGATTCAGTCCCTGATCATCATCAAAATCATCGATAGGAGAAACTTTGCTGGGTGCACTGCCAGTACTTGCTGGAATTTTTAATGGTGGATACTGACTAATTGGTTCACCAGTATCGGAAGGCCCATTACTTTGGAGTTCAGGTTCAACCAGTCTGAAAGTCTCAAAAATTCTAGCAAACTGTCTATACATTGGTTCTAAATCAGCAATTCCAGGAATGTCCTGAATATATTCAACTTCAGGTTCATCTTTATCAGACTTATTGTCAATATTATCTTTCTTCGCCAGTTCATTCTTTCCCTCGACCTTCTTCTTCCTTTTCTTCTTCTTTTTTGTACGAGCGACACGTGGGTTTGATTTTGCTTTTGGAATCTCCACCTCTGGCACTGGCTCATCTAAATGAATCAATTCTTCCCCAGGAATATCTGGCATTGCTGAATCTCCAGGAGGAAGTAACGTATTAGCATCGTTCCCTACTTCCTTAGCACGTTCTCTTTTAAATGCAAGAGCTTGCTCCAAAGCAGCAGGAAGTTTCATAGACTCTGTATCTCCAGCTCTCATCTCCATATCAATCATATTAGGATCTTGCATGTCTCCTGGAGACATAACGCTTACGTTATACTTATTCAAACGAAACGGGCTTGGACCGTGGCTCACACTATAAGCCCTCTACGTATACATGTCATTTTAGTAACACTAACAATTTTTGTGATTGATTGTCTTTCTTCTTTTTATTTATTAGCACACTAATTCCTGACTCATTATTTTTTGACTTATATTTCCTTCAGTAGGTTTATCGCATTGCCTGCAATATTTACACTACAGCAAAACGTATACACTATTAGGGTTTACATTAATAATGTAACGCCAAACACATTATTCACGTCGCTAATACAGATACTACAGCAGATACACTAAGCGGCCATATTGGGCCAATGCTAGGTTGTTAGAGTTCCTCTAATAATAATGGTCTTGAGCCGCCATCTGGATTCATAGACACAAAACAATTTTTGTTAAGCTTGCCGGCCAAATTTAACTTTATTAATTGTTTCTTAATCAATCCACCTTGGCTGCTGTTACATAAGAGATAAGTCTGAAGACCTGAAAAAAATCGATTGCCGATGGTACATAGATGATTATGGGCTTAATTTGGATGTGTATGGACTAATACTTTTTTTAGTATAATTAAAAAAAATTTTAGAATTATGTTAAAAGATCATTTTCTATTTGTTTTTCATTTTTATTATTATGTACGTAATCCATATAAAATTGCTAGTGAGTCACGCATAATTGAATTAGAATGTGTAAAGCAGCTCTACTATTTAATAGTAAGGTCACCAGTGATAGATCCATTTGCGAACCTACTATTCATTATATATAAATCAAGGTAATTGAAAATATCTAAACGGTTACAGATTCTGTCTATAAAATATAGACATGGCATGATTTAATAGTTTAAGATAGTTTTAAAGAACATTTATTTTTATAGGATTCTGTGAAATTCCTAGTCTATGGCGGAATATATTTACACGCTTTATAGTCTAAATAATATAATGTGCCTTAGAACTTGAATTCCTTGTACTTCTTCGAAGATTTTGCTTCCTGAGTTTGTTGACGCTTTCGTTTGCTCTGTAACAAAGAATATTATTAATGAAAGAACAGAATATTGAAAGAAATAATGTAGCGCAGAAGAAATGAACCTTTTGCCGTTGAACGTGATCCTGTAACATTTCTGTAAGATCTTCACGCCGAAGATGAGCCTGTCTGGATCTCATTGTTTCTTCGTAACGAGAAGCCATGGCTTCAGAGTCTAAATCAAGCTCGCTAGGATCGAGAGCTAATTCTACAGTTCCATCCTTTTCTGTTCTAGGATCTCCAGGAGCCGATCCAAGTCCTCGCCTTGCAGCAATTACGGATGGTGGTGCTTGTCCGCCAGCACCAGTCATATCGTAAACATGAGTACTGCCCATCATGCTTGCACCAAGACCTTCTGCACGTCTTTCTTGCAAGACAGTGTAAAGTGCTGGAGTTTCTCCACCTTCCATTTCGCTCTCAATTTTCTTCTTTCGAAGTTCGATAGTCTCGGGAGTCTCAAGTCCTGCTGGTATGGACGTAATTCCACTAGGAGTAATTAGACCTTCGGCTCCTGGTGTTACAAGCCCACTGGCATCTCCATCAATATCTTTTCCATCAACTTCTCCGTCGGCTCCTTCTTCTCCATCCTCATCATCATCTTCTTCACCAGACGATTCAGATTCTGGCTCGCCCCACATACCCCGATCGACCTCCTCGTCGAGAGCATCGCTTCCTGGAGCTCTCGCAAGACCAAACACGTCTCCGTACAAGGGACGACCAGTCTCATCTACCGGAGGTTTACCCCAGCCACCAGCGTGATAACCAAATGCACATCCTTCGGGAATTGGAGCGTTAAGACCTGGGATTTTCAGATTGGGATAACTAGGAGGCGGACCGTACCGCTGCATGGCAATGAGCCACGGCGGTGGAACTTTGTGACAATTTGGGCCAACTGGCATACCCAGGGCGGTACGTAATTCGTCGGACAATTCTCCAGGTTTCTTCTCCTTGAGACGAGTTTCAAATTCTTTGCCCTCGTAATACAAATCTCCATGAATTGTCATTCGAGGCTTTGTTTGCCATTTAAAGAAAGCATCGTGGAGCTTCTGATAATCTATGTCAATTTTTCCAAGTTTGGGTCTGGCGCGTTCACGCATTTTGGCCTTCAATGTTCGAGAATCATCGCGTTCCTGGAGGCTGGCTCTCATTTCCGTGATTCCCGTACGTTTTATGAAGTCAGGCAGATCGAAAGGCGGCTTTTCAATACCGCGCTTTCCCTGGAGATATTTTCTCTTGAAGCACCAGTGACGTGGAACAGGCACGGTGTTTCTGTGAGCTTTAAGTTGTACCAGCAATTTGGGGTCCCTGGCTGTAACATCATGCATTTCTACAACGTCAGGACGTCCCACTAATTGTTTTAATTCTGCCACGCTGAGCCTGGTAAGTCTTTTCAATTTTCTCTTTGATAACCTTGGTGCTCCGTTCTCTGTCGTGCTGCGTTGATTCTGTCCTTGATCATCATCAAAATCATCGATAGGAGGGACTTTGCTGGGTGCACTGCCAGTACCTGCTGGATTTTTTACTGGAGGATACTGGCCAATTAATTCACCGATATCGGAAGGCCCATTGTTTTGCGGTTCACGTTCAGTCAGTTTGAAAGCCTCAAAAACTCTAGCAAACTGTCGATACATTGGCTCTAAATCAGCAATTCCAGGAACATCCTGAATATATTCAACTTCAGGTTTGTCTTTATCAGACCTATTGTCAATATTCTCTTTCTTCTCCAATTCTTTTTTTTCCTCAATCTTCTTCTTCTTCTTTTTCTTCTTTTTTTTTGTGCGAGCAGCACGTGGATCGGATTTTACTTTTGGTATCTCCATCTCTGGTACTGGCTCATCTAAATGAATCAACTCTTCTCCAGGAATGTCTGGCATTGCTGAATCCCCAGGAGGAAGTAATGTATTGGCATCACTCCCTACTTCTTTAGCACGTTCTGTTTTAAAAGCGAGAGCTTGCTCCAAAGCAGCAGGAAGTTTCATAGACTCTATATCTCCAGCTCTGATCTCCATATCACCTATGTTAGGATCTTGTATTTCTCCTGGAGGCATAACTTTTAAGCTTAGCAAACTAGGCAACTCCATTCCCATGGGGGGATGACCATTGCTCGAATGATCTCCATACATTGACTGTGGAACACTGGCAAATTGTTTCTCCATTTCCTGCTGTTCCATTTGCCGTAATTGCTGCGGGTCCAGCATCGTGGGCTGACCCTATAAATAATATTTCAATTCATAGTTTAATTTGTTAATCAAATAATCTATGCGTATCGAAATAGTTTAAGGTGTATGATCAAAACTAACCTCACTGCCGGGTACTCCATCCATCATGAAAGAAATTTTCTGCTAAACCTTAAACGGCTCTGTTTCACTATATAGTTCATTAAGCATTTATTTCACTGTGTGAACATACATGATAAAAACAAAATTCCTCCAAACTCTATTTCCCTATAAATACCTTTTAGCGTCAAATAATAAATAGGTATCGAAAAGCATTTATAAGCTTCCGACACTTTCTTCAAGCGGCAGCCGCAATTAGCGACAACCAACAGCCCCAGCTTTCCTAAAGGCTCAGTCACACTCCACGAACGCACGTTCGAACTCAACTGTCTACCAATAAAACAGCATAGATTTTGTGAACGCTCTGCAATATTGGCCGATTGCGCGTTTAAACGCACGTTTGTCGACTGTGACTGGATCTTAACCTATCAGGTACGTCGCTGGTATCAACGAGTGACGATATACTTTCCAGGAACGCAGAGCTGCTATTGGCTGATAGTGGACATGCGTGACTGTAATGCCTCCTACCAAAAGACCTCAGTGAAGTTAGCCGGACAACTTTAACTGTTTAACTTTTTATCATACCCAATCGATTGGTGGTCGTTTGGTGGTCATTGGTGGCGTAATTAAAACATTTGGTGATCACTCATTCTTTTATAATCATGTAATCAAAATTTGACCGTGAAGTTATCCGAAAAATATTTTTTTTCAACGAATTAAGTTTTTCAGGTGCTCAATCGATGCATAATCGTTTGGTGGTAACGAATATCACAATTAA